>QGSO01000138.1:40192-115976 GCA_011037825.1 Carya cathayensis | reverse complement strand
AAAAAACCAATGACGAAGGAAAAAGAGTACAATATTCATGTATATCGCCAAGTGCTTTAAGATTGCCTCATTAAAACCTTGCAAAGGAAAACCCAGTGGGATAAAACCTTAGCGAAGGAAAAAGAGTACAATCAGCACAAGTCTTCAAGACTTTACTCCCCCTGAAAAGTGCATGATAATAGGTCTTCAAGTCTTCGCATTCCAATATTCTGCACAAGCTTCTTAAATGTTGCAGTTGGTAATGCTTTAGTGAATAAATCTGCCAGATTATCACTTGATCGTATCTGCTTGACATTAATTTCTCCTTTCTCCTGAAGTTCATGGGTATAAAAGAATTTAGGTGAAATATGTTTGGTTCTATCACCTTTGATATATCCTCCTCTAATTTGAGTAATACAAGCAGTATTATCTTCGTATAAAATTGTTGGACTATCATTAATCACTGGAAGACCACACTTTTCTTGAATATGTTGAATCACTGATCTTAGCCAAATACATTCTCGACTTGCCTCATGAATTGCAATGATCTCTGAGTGATTTGAAGAGGTAGCAGATAGTGTTTGCTTGACAGATCTCCATGATATAGCAGAATTTCCATAAGTAAATACATATCCAGTTTGAGATCTACCTCTGTGTGGATCTGAAAGATAACCTGCATCCGCATATCCAACTAATTGTGGACTTGATCCATGTTGATAAAATAATCCCATATCAACTGTACCTCGGAGGTATCGAAGGACATGTTTAATGCCATTCCAATGTCTTCGAGTTGGTGCGGAACTATATCTTGCAAGTAAATTAACTGAAAATGCAATATCAGGCCGAGTGCAATTTGCAAGATACATCAGGGCTCCAATTGCACTGAGATAAGGTATTTCAGGACCAAGAATTTCTTCATCGTCTTCACAAGGACGAAATGGATCTTTCTGCATATCAAGTGATCGAACAACCATTGGAGTACTCAGGGGATGAGCTTTGTCCATGTAAAAGTGCTTCAAGACTTTCTCTGTATAATTTGACTGATGAATAAGAATTCCATTTTGCAAATGCTCAAGCTGCAAGCCGAGACAAAATTTCGTTTTGCCAAGATCTTTCATTTCAAATTCATTCTTTAAATATGTAGCAGTTCTTCTGATCTCTTCAGGAGTTCCAACAAGATTTAGATCATCAACATAAACCGCAATAATAACAAATCCGGAATCTGATTTCTTAATAAAAACACATGGGCATATTGGATTATTTTCAAATCCTTCTTTCAATAAATATTCGCTAAGACGTTTATACCACATGCGTCCGGATTGTTTTAACCCATATAAAGATCTTTGAAGTTTAATAGAATACATATTTCTAGATGTACTCATATTAGAAGCTTCATGCATTTTATATCCTTCAGGGATTTTCATATATATGTCATGATCCAATGATCCATATAAATATGCAGTGACCACATCCATCAACTGCATATCCAATCTTTTTGTAACTACCAAACTAATCAAAAATCTGAATGTGATTGCATCCATAACAGGAGAGTATGTTTCCTCATAATCAATCCCTGGTTTCTGCAGGAAACCTTGTGCAACAAGTCGTGCTTTATATCGCACAATTTCATTGTTCTCATTACGCTTACGTATAAATACCCATTTATATCCAACAGGCATTACTTTTTTTTCCCACTGGGTTTTTCCTTGATAAGGTTTTAACGAGGCATATTCTTTATATGTGGTCATCCAAAGGGGGAGTGTTAGAAACCAAGTTCAAATTGTATTGTATGACCAATCTTGAGCCATTAATTTATATCTATCTTTAGCCATCAATGGTGATTTTAGGTACACCTACCCCCAATGGTGATTTTAGGTACACCTAACCTCCTTTGTACTCTTTACCATTGGATTGATGACAAGTGTCACAATCCTAACCATTCTTTGTACCAAGAGATCCCTATAAATAGAGGGAGTCCTCATTTGTGTAAGACACCAAGAAATAAGAGAAAACAAAGTTCTCTAAACATTTCTCTCATATTCAAGATCTCCCTCTCTTTTGCTCTCTCTCTTTTCATTAGTTTTATAACAGAGATATGATATTTGCAGTAATAAAATGTGTAAGTCGTGCATTTCTTTTGAAAAAAGTAAGAAAATATAGGATCCACATAAAAATTAATTTTTTAATTATAGATCTCACTCTTTTTAAACTAAGTACACTACGTAGGGTGTAATCAGTCCGATCCGGTCCAGTTTTGGACAAAATTTAGAACCAAACCAGTATGTATCGGTTTTGTATTTTCAAAAATAAATTATGCACCGATTATCCCCCTAAACTAGTACATCAGATTTTACTAGTTCCGGTCTGGTTCAGTTAGGTTTTTCAATTTTAATAAAATGCAAATTTGTAAAGAAAATCGGTATATTAAAAAAAAACTACTTTAAAAAATCTGTTTTATACTTTTATTCCAAAGTCTGTTACTATTACAAAAATATGCTTTACTAAAAAAAAATCTGATTTACTAAAATAAGCTTTACTAAAAACTGCTTTACAAAAATCTGATTTACTAGAAATCATCTTCTACAAGCCTATAAATATAACTATTACAAAATCTGAAAAAAAAACTGCAATAAAAAGAAAAATCTACTATGGAATAAAATAAGTCTAAAAGTCTAAATTAGAAGTCTAAAAGTCCAACAATTAAACAAATTACAAGTCCAAATTCCAAAAGTCTAAATTACAAGTTCAAAAGTCTAACAAATTACAAGTCCAAATTACAAGAACATCCAATAAAAAACTTTACAAGTCTAGATTAACATATATAGATAGAAATATTAACACATATAAATATTAGTACTAGTAATTAGTATATAGTAATACCATTTAGTAAATTAGTAATAGTTTAATACACTAAAGTCTAATACACTAATGTATTTATCAAAATTATAATAGTAACTATACTATCATATATATATGATATATTATACTAGTACTATATATTATATATTTTTTTTTTTTTGAAGAAAAGATAACTTATATTCCCTAACTCAATAAAAGGAGATTGTGAATACAATGAGGATAATCCTTTACAAGAATGCTCTCCTTAGAGAAGTCAAATGTATTCTTAGCTAGGCAGTGTGCCACTGAATTAGCCTTCATAGGAACATGAACAATAGACTAACCATGAACTTGTGCTAGCAGTTTCTTAGAATCACGAATGAGTGAACCAATTGAACTCCAGTTGTCTAAATTATTTCAGATAGCCTTGACTACCTGCATAGAGTCTCCCTCAAGAATAATATTGGAAGATAGTCCTACTGAGGCAAAACGTGATGGCTTTTAAAGCTGCAGCTGCTTCTCCCAGAAATGGATCAGGATACAAGTCACGGTAGCCCTCAATGTGCCAATGACACTGCCTTGCCAGTCTCTGATTATCAAACCTATACCTATCTTGCAGTGAGTTTTGTCAATGGTTGCATCCCAGTTGATTTTGAAGAAGTTGGTATGAGGTTTACACCGTTGAGGAGGCGTGTCATCTGCAGAAGTTGTCTTCTTTTGCTTCTGTTGGTTCGCCTCATACAACTGAAGTTCTGAGAGGCTGGATGCCTCTGACTTGATGACTTGCTAGGGAGAGGCGAATTGAGACTCAAACACCCACTTGTTCCTTCTTTGTCATATGTGTTTTATTGCATAAGCTGCTTTAGCAAGTTCTTTTCCTGACAGAGTCAAGAATATGTGACTTAAGACCTCACTGAAAGAGCCTTCCATAATTGAACATTTTTGGATCCTCCTCGAGCACCCACTCTAGATATCTTGAGCGGCCTTACAAGAGACCATAGTGCATGACTATTTCTGGATTGAGGAGACAAATTGGACACTCCAAGGCTTCCAGCACTTTTCTCTTGAACATGTTGACCTTTGTAGGAAGTATGTCTTTGGTTGCTCTTCATAGAAAGAGTCTGACTGAATGAGGGATTTTAAGCTTCCAGATGTTGTCCCACAAGGCAGGGGAGGGTCTTGGCATTGATGATTGTCCCGAGCTAACAGCAGAAAGGGTACCTTGGAGGTGGTAAGCAGACCTCACAAAGAACTTACCATTGGTTGTGCATCACCAAGTCAACTGGTCTTGGCTTCTGCAAGGACTAATGGGGAGTCTAACTATAGCAACAGCCTCAGACTCACTAAAAATAATCTCAATCAGATTGATATTCCATGTGAAGTGATTAAGCTGAAATATTACATATTTCATACTTTCAGAACCAAAACATTTTAATTAGTTCATGAAATTATTATTAGGTTTAGATGGAAAAATGGTTAATAGACATAAATTCGAGTTGTGGTTTAAATTGATTAATATCATGATTTATGTTTAATTTTATAATCTATGATTTAATTGGGCAATAACTCTTCACATCCATAACACATTTTTAATAGTCTAGTCTTGTTTTTCTTATTTTTCTTATTTATTTTTAGATTCTATTTCCTTCTCAGTTTCTGAAAGTTAATCACTCAAACAAATGGTGTAGAACAATAAAATGGAAGGGAGTTGTTTTTCAGAATGGAATGGCACGCGGAAGAAAGAAAAAGAAAGGCATCAACTTCTCATTGGGCCATGTCACAAAACAATTTCATTTGGACAAAGAGAGGCATCACGCAGGAGCCTTTCTTGGAGTCTAATGACTTGAGCTTTTGGAAGGGAGGCACACAGATGGCTTTTGGGGAAATGAGGACAGACTTACACAAACGGGAAAAAACACCAAAACGCTGGATGAAAATAAGGGGTTGTTTTTGACAGAGAGAGAAACAAGGAGTGATTTACGGAGAGGGACCTTCAGCTTTTGGGTTTTTATGAAAAAGGAAAAAAGGGGAGCCTGTTGGGAAGGGGAGACAAAAAGACTGGACGGAGACCTTGCAGGAAAAACGATAGGTAGAGAGAGAGAGAAAGGTGGACGAAAAACAGAGCAGCACGGAAACGAGTAGAGGTTTTTTCATTTGGGGGTCATGTAGCAAGTTTTTATGGACTGAAACTTTGAGTGCAAGCTTAGCTTTTCTTAGCGGAGAGGTCTGGTTTTTGTGGAGAGGAGAAGGGACTGACGGACTGGTTTTGGGGGAGAGAAGCTGGAACGTAGGGAGGATAAGTTTTGGGTCTGGAGCTTGGACTCCAAGGGGCGGATGAAGAGAGGTTTTTTCGTTTAGAGTGGGTGGAAGAAGGACGCTTCACGTGCAATAATATTTTTCTGGTTTGGTGGAGAGGGTTTTTTGAGCTTTTGGAGGAACCTTTAGCTTTTGAGTTTGGGACTTCTTTTTCTGGGCATTGAAAAAAATGGAAAAGAGGTCTGGTCTTTGGACTGGGGGACAGAGAGGGGATTATATTCTTTTCTCATTTTTGGCTTCGAAAATGAAGGGGAGAACAGACGAAACCCAACAGTAGTGGGCTATTTTCGCATTATTTTTCTGGGCTTGGACGAAATGCAGAGGGGCTTCAGCTTTTGGGAGACGAAGGAGTTGTTTGAGCACATGGGCATTCATTTTCTGGGTTTTGAAAGATGTTGCACGGGGAGATTTTTGTGGGCTCTATCTTCTCTCCACTTTTACTTTATGGTCTAAGTTGTTTTTCTTGTGTTGAGTTTTGTGGTTTATTTTAGTTTTATCATGGAGGATATTTATTTGATTTTCATGGCTCTTGTAATGAACATAGTTGGCTAAATTTTCATACTAAGGTTAGATGTGAAGTCTAATGATTTCGGTATTGTTTTTGAATCAACATTAGAGTTTATATTGTGAGTTTGATCGATTGAATGGTTTTATTATTGGTTATTTTGATTATCTATATATTTATCTTGATTTATTGTGATTTTTGAATACATGGAATGCTTGAAAAAATCCCTATGATATTCAAATGAGTTTGTGAATATTATAATCATCAATCGTTCATGCTTAATCATTAGTGACTATTTTTCTTGATCTTAAATGCTAAATCTTCCAATTAAACGGAATCATTATTTTAGTTTAATTAAGTAAATCGATCGGAAATAATATTCTAAATTATTAGATGGATTCTCAAAACCTTAGTCGTTCTCCATATTAATTTCTTTTATCATTTTATTTTATTTTGTTACTTTAAAAATCACCATCTTAGTAATTTTTTATTCTATTCGATTGCACGTTCCTTTTAGTAATTTCTTTTCATTGTTTAAGTTTATTTTCCTTATCATATAAGTCAATCCCTGAGGATTCGACCCTGTTAGGTACTACAACACCTGTATACTTATATGTAAAACTGTCTTGAATTTTTTGTTCACTAGTTTGAGTTAAAGTTTAGGCACAACATGAGGGCATCCTGATCAATGAAGGATGAGACTTTCGCCTTTGAAGTAAAGATTTTAGGGGAGGGATTGGATTCTGAAATAAGAGGGGTTGGGGGGATCCATTTTTCATGCCAGACTCGAATTGTATCTCCATTCCCAACTTGCTGTAGGAGCCCCTCAAGCAAGAGGGGTCTAGCAGCCACGATACTTTGCCACACAAAGGAGTCACCCCTTTTAATTTTTGCATTAGGGAAATCTGAGCATGGGTGGTACTTGGCTTGTAACACTTGAGTAGCCAAAGAAGATGGATTTTGAATTAACCTCCACCCTTGCTTTACAGTAAGATTGAAAGCCTCAAAATATCTAGACTCGAGTCCTCCTTTCTATTTCGCCACCCCTAGGCCCTTCCAACTCATCCAATGCAGCTTAGCTCACTACAAGAAATTTGGTATATTTTGGCGATTTTTAAATCGTTGTAAATAATATTGTTGGGAAAAGTTATATTTTGCAGTGATTAAAAAATTGCCACTAGTTTTTAAATTAAAGCTTACCATTTGAGGTCTGATCCATTAATTAAGACTATTGCAACGTTGATTAATTGCTGGGAAACAAAAATAAAAAAATTTCCAGCGCTCTAAACAATATCGCTTTTACATCGTGTGGGCGTGAAATGATCAGATTTTATTCCCCCCCCCCCCAATTTCTTTCCTTCTCCTTTCCTTCTCCACTTCTCTCTGTTCCTCCCTTCTCCAAAATCGCACGAGCACCATTACTCCACCATTTCAGCCAATTTCATCTCCATTTTCGAACACCACCCCCACCCCATTTTCCTCCCATGGAAGCTGAACCAGACTCGATTGGCCTCTTCCTCTGAGGTGTTTGCTCATCTTCGTATCTCTCTCTCTCTCTCTCTCTCTCTCTCTCTCTTGTTCTACCCTCTGACTTCGAACCCTAGGTTCTTCGTAGTAGACCCTTTCTCTCTCTCTCCACTGTAGATTTCTTGTGGGTTTGGTGCGCGTTGTGGGAGTTATTGAAGTTCTGAGTTGTCGATCGGTGGTAAGGCCCTTCTCCTTCGCTGCTTCTCACGAACACGCCCACATCCACTCCAAGTTAATTTCCACTCCCATGAAATTTCTGTGAAATGAATTTCATTTGTGCAGTCTGTGGGTTTTGGGATTTTTCCTACGTTGCAGTGCGATTTTGGGTTGCTGCTAACAATCTCTCATAGCAGTAAGCTCCCTTCCATTTCTCCTTTGTTCACGCAACACTCACTTCATTTAATTCACTAAAGGTTAAATTGTATTGTTGAACAATGGTCCTAATTTGTGCTTTTGTGTTTCCTTTATAGGAGCAAATCAAGCATGCCGATAAGTATCTCGAGTATTAGTGTTGTTCTTTTCTTGAGGTTGATTGTTTGTAAATACTTTTGGTAAGCTTGGCCTAACTACGCTTGTAAGCTTATGCCACTTGATTCTTTTCATTTTTTTTTCTTTACAGATTTACAGTGAGCAAATTACAGATTTTTTGGATCCAAATTAAAGAAATCTCCAGGTAAAAGGAATTTTTTATCCTTTCATCTTCATGTATATAATTTTTTTAAGTTTTTTTGCTACTATAAACCTTGTCTTCTTTGGTCTTTTGTTGCCTTGTTCTCCCAGATAAGAGAAGATGTTAAAATAAAATGTTGTGAAAATAAAATGTTATCTATTTGATGCATTGGAATATCTATAATGATGGGAGACTGTGCTAAATGGATAAGAGCTGGTCTAAATACCTGTAATGCGTTTTTTTTTTCCAATTTTCTTTGCTTGTCGACCTTTGGTTAAGACCCTTCGAACAACCACATTTGGTTAAGACCTTTGGCCCATTTCCTCACACATATTGCTCTTGGGTTGAGCTTCTTTGACAAACAATAGAAATTGTAAATATCTCTGTTTCTTTATTGTTATGGAATCACATATTTGCTGAAAGGATCCTATTTAAACCATTATTTTTCTAGAGAATGTGACGCCCCCAAATCCCCACGTACCCACACGGGGAATTCGAGACGTCCGGATGGTGACAACCCGGGTCACCATCCTATCGACGAGTGCTAAGTGTGTGCAAGCGGCACGTGTGCACAAGGAAATACGCAGCGGATAGCAAAGTCATAAAATTAAGTACCAGAATTTTTTCTTAAATAAAATACAAAGCGGTTCAAAGGTACATAATAAAATATTACAAGACATAAATATTGTTTCAAAACCAAATATAAAGCATGAACTCCAACTCAGATCTCCGGCGGAGCCGCATCCTCGGGCTCAGCCTCCTCCTCCTCCTCGAACTCTGCACCAAAATCTACGGTACCAAAAATGGTGCCGCAGGTAAGTAAAATCCAAACACCACTAGATAAAAGCATATTAAACTCAAACAATATGCATGAATAAATGCCAATGCACAAAACTCATAAACCATATTTTTTCCACGCACGCCAAAAACCCATTTGGCCCAAAAACATATCCTTTAAACAAAATCTCGCCGTTATCCCCGATAACGGCCCAAAACATAACGTTTAAAACCAAGCCTCGCCATTATCCCCGATAATGGCCCAAACCACCATTTTCCCAGAAAATGGATCACAAGTCCTCAACACATCCTCCCATTTTCCCAGAAAATGGCCCGTATCCGAAAACCATAAAAACCAATCCAATTATGCATGCACCATGATCTCCCCTAGGGATCATCCGCACACTCTGGCTCTGTGCCACACCGCAGGTAACGTCTACGCGTGTGACACCTACACGAGTGATGCCCAGACTCGCGCCTCCGCCTCGCGCGTACCTGGCCAGGCCATCCTCTAGTCCCCGCCACTCTAGGGACCACGGAGTCGACACGACAGCGTTACCGTATCGTGCGATCCGGTCGTCGCCCAGCGACAACCCAGGGGATGTCACTCAGTATTATCCACTCCCGAGTGACCAGAGGAGCTCCACCGAGATAATAACCCATCCCGGCTTGGGCTCGTGATACGCACACTCCCAAAAATCCATTTACGCCAATAAAACAGGATTTTCTCAATTAAAATAAAATACACGTGCATGCACCATGTAAATGTAAATTTCAATGCTCGACAAATACAACCAACCATAGAACAACAATTCAAGCAACTCCGTCCTCCATCCATCCGACCCCCGAACTCCTCGGACTCAGTCCGGAATCAGCAAACCAACCAAATAAATTATTGTAAGAGCAAAATATATTTAAATCTAAAAGTAGAGTTTAGAAAATACTTACAGAGCTATATAGGATTTTTAGAAGGTTCGGCGCGCGGCAAACGATGGGCGGAAAGCAACGTAACAGTGCAAATGCACTGTAGCCGTGGGTCGCAAAATACCCACTTTTGACCGGGGACAAACCAAGACACCAAATTGATAGGGAATGGTCTAGGGATGTTTATGAAGCTAGTGGAAGTGAGTTTTGGCCGTGGGTGGCGGTGGAAACGGCGGTCGAAGGCCAAGAAGGGGCTGATCGGAGTTGAGCTCGTGCGAGCTGCTCCGGCAACGGATCGGGGCCGAAATTAGGTGGTTTAGGACGGCAAGAGGTAGGGGAAGAAGTGGTGAAAAGATGGTGGCCGGAGGTGGTGCGACGGCGCCGGAAACGGTGACAAACCGTGCGGCTTAGATGCGCTTTTCCGGCCAAACGGCCGGCCGGTTGGGGGAGATCTTCGGAGGGGTGGTGCACCGGAGGGAGGGGAAGTTTTCTGGGTGGGTGGTGGAGGCCACGCCGCCGGCAAGTGGCGGTTCTGGGCGGAGGAAGTTTTCGGCTACAGGGGAAAAATCTGGGTTGGTGCCGCGACTTTGAGCGGCTCGTGGCGGCTAACGGTGGCTCCGATGGTCCTGAAAATTGGAGGGGTTGTAGCCTGATGTGAGGGAAGAGAATGGTGGGGTGGTGTATGACACCTCCACCGGACGGCGGAGATATGGGCGGTCGAAGGAGGCTGCGCGGAAAGGAAAAACAGAGGAAAAACTGGGTTGGTGCCGTGACTTCGAGGGGCTCGTGGCGGCTAACGGTGGGTCCGATGGCTCTGAAAATTGGAGGGGTTGTAGTCTGCCGTGAGAGGAAGAGAATGGATGGGGGTGGTGTATGACACCTCCACCGGACGGCGGAGATATGGCTGGCCAAAGGTGGTTGCGCGGAATGAAAAGGAGAGAAGGGAGGGAGAGTTTTCTGCGCACGGGGGGGGGGGGAACGGGGAGAAAGGAAGAGAAAGAAAGAAAAGGAAGGAAAAGAAGAAAAAGAGAAGGAAAAGAGGAAAAAAAGAAAAAGAGAAAAAGAAAAGAAGGGAAAAAGAAATGAAGTCCAAACTTCACTTCCGGGATCCAGAAACTGATCCGCCGAAAACGACAATAAAAAAACATAAACGACTAAAATAAATTAAACACTACATCAAATAAATAAATAAACATTATTTAAAATATTTTAAACGTAACGTCAAGCTCAAATATAATAAATAACTAGTAAAAACCAACTATTAAATTTTAAATCCGAAAACAAGCTAAAATAAATTTAAACAGCAATTTAAATTCAACAGCCAATAAAATCCAATTAAAATCCGATAATTTAAAATAAAAGCACTATAATATTAATTAAATTAAAATATTCCTTCAGTGAAAATACACGTAAAAGCGGGTCATCACAGAGAAGGTTGATGGTCTAAGCAGCTTCAAAACAAGCAGAATGAATCTTAGCGATCTAGCTGATTCAGAGCGACAAAAGTTAACTAGTACATCAGGAGAATGTTTAAAGGAAGCAGGCAATATTAATTGATCACTCTCACAGCTTGGGTATGGTTTAACATATCTTCTTGCATATTTTGTTTCATGTTTAGTGCGTTTTGGTTATATTTCACTAGTTAGTATTTATTCACTTTTAGAGCTATTTATTCACTTTCACTGGTTAATTAACTTAATTAATATTATCCTAGTTAATGGACACTTGGGAGAGAAAAAGAATTACTCCCCTTTATTAAATTTTCCAAATCACCAGTAATTCTCTTGCTACTACGACTCTACTTTTTGCTTTAATTGTTATGGCTTTTCTTTCACTTTGATGATTATTAGATAATCATTGAAAGTCAAGTGTATTCTACTGACTATAGTGTATTGGAATTGGTTTCATGTCTTGGTTCTTTAGGTTTCCTTACTATTGGTTATTTGCTTAGAGATTTGATTCTAATAATGGTCTTGGTGAAATGATTTTCAAAAGAAAAGAGTAGATCTGTTGGGATTTTGGTAAACCAATTATTTAATTCGATTGTGACATGTCAAGGTTTGGTTTATAATACCCAGCCGATGCCTTGACCAATAACATTAATTCTCTAGGATTAGATGAGACTACTTTATTTATATTCAGGCTAAGACTAGAATTATATAATTCAATAGTTTTTAAGTTATTTCTACATGTTCTGAATGAATTTATTTTGCATTGTATCGTGTTTGGCTGCATTGTATCTTATGGCCTCCTTCTGCTAGCCCCATGTTATACCCAAAGCCAATAATAGCTAAGTATCTTGGTATTTGATTCTATTTGACTAGTATTTTACCTATGCTTTATGCTTTTTTTTTTTTTTTTTGGCTTGCTTGTGCATGCAGAAATTTGTTCTCAAAGTTAACATCCATTGTGATGGATGTAAGCAGAAAGTCATGAAGAAAATCTTGCAAAAATTGATGGTACAAAATTCTGAATATAGTGGTACCAAAATTGGCAATAATTAAATAGAACTTATTGCATTTTTCTTATTTTTATTTATTTAATGGCCCCAAGATTAATGAATCTGTGTTGATAATAATCAGTGTTTATAAATATGTATATAGCTAGCTACTTGTGATTTGGATTACATTTAGAGGATAAATAAAACGATTTATATAAGATTGCCTTTTCTTGAGTTTGAATCATGTTTTGACTATGTTTAACCCTTTTATTTATATTTGTTAAACTGCAAGGAGATGAGAATGTATTTTTTTTTTAACAATTTTCTTCAAGATTAATAGCCTAAGTAAGCAACCAAGGCTTTATTCAAACTAGTAGGTTCAATTGGAATTTTCTGGGAAACCTTGAGCTACTCTTGCTGTTTATGCTATACTTTCACAAAAAAATGATGCTTTTTCTCAAGTTTTCTTCAACTCTAGTATGCTTGGTATATGTAGTTGAGATTGTGGTTAAATGAGGGATGTTTAAGAGTATGAATGTACTAAAGCTGCTAGCTGTCCATGGTAGTGCATTCAATTCTGCTATGCACTCTGTTTTATCATGATACTTTGATATGCAACAAAAGTACTTGAATTAGGAGAATTAATGCATGGGAAGCCCATCAATTATTTATGATAAAAAAATGAAATAAAAAACATGTCAAAGGTTTGAACACGATAGTAAAAGTTCTATCTTGACGTACATATATATACACACACTATATATTACAGCTTGCCTTAAAAATGAAGATGTTGAATAAGGGATGCAATTAGCAATTTCTGGGTAGTTTAATCTAGATATGGATGGTTGCTAACGGGTGTGTTTATTGCATTTAGCAATATGGATGGTTGCTAAGGGGTGTCTTTATCTAAGCAGGTACTTCTTTATCACTGTATTATGCTCGAAGATAAACAATTTATGCCCCCCATGTTATGTTGCTTAACTTTATGGCCTAGCATTCTCAATAACTCAATTATCAGTGGTCTTTGAATACCACTGAAAACGAGGCATATATAGAATTTTCATGTAGTTATTCAGTTGTTGAGAAATTTCAATCAATTCCCATGCAAATTCGAAAGACTTCAAAACCAAGAGGTAAGCACTCTCTAAATACAAATCTTCAATTGGCTGAGTTGGCCATGACCCTAGTTTTAAATTTTCTTTTGAATTTGCTTAAGATAATTAATTTTAAGTATATTTGCAGTTTCTCCAAAGGGGACTTCTTAAGTTAAAGGGTGAAACAGATATTCAAACCTGTCAAGAAGCCTGGTTTTTTGCTTTTTCCCTGTTCCTAGAGCCCCCGACTCTTGATTTATTCTGAATGTTTTTCCTTTGTATTGCTAATATTTAATTTATAGAGTAATTCACTATAATTTGTTATAGAGTAATTCGAGAGCCAATCCTTAAAGATACTTTGAGACATGTGCATATGCGCAAGGTAAAAAATCTACAAGGAACTTATTAATTTTTTGTGATTCCAATTCGAAGCNATTTATTCTGAATGTTTTTCCTTTGTATTGCTAATATTTAATTTATAGAGTAATTCACTATAATTTGTTATAGAGTAATTCGAGAGCCAATCCTTAAAGATACTTTGAGACATGTGCATATGCGCAAGGTAAAAAATCTACAAGGAACTTATTAATTTTTTGTGATTCCAATTCGAAGCCGTAATCTATATAATATATCCTAAATCCTGGTTGTTGAAACGTATAATGCAACAAGAAGTTTTGGAGCAAAACTGAAATTCTTCTATTGCACCTCCGACAACTATAGAGGTATGTTAAGTCATGATGATTGTCATAGACCATGTCATTAAGAAAGAAAGATGAAAATGCAAAAGAATCTGCAAGGAGACTTCAATTTAGAATGAGAATGGACTAAAATACTGCAGTAATTTTATATTACTAGTTTGGAGAACGAAAAAAGTTAACTTAATTTCTTGCTAATGTGATTAGGTACAAGTACTGCCTCAAAACAGTGCAAGTGTAAGTGGTCCATGCCAGAAAATCCAACATATATGCTGGGTTGGCTTCTTGAAAGAGACCCAGAAGTCCAGATCCTGAATTTTTTGGATTCGAATGGCTGCAATTCCTCTAAGGTGCTTATATTTCATTTTGGTAGCAGAATCTTAAGACTTTAATTGGTTCAATATCTCTGCATTAAAGTGGACTTTCCTAGCAGTACTCCACTTTAAAGCATAAAGACAATCAAAGAAAATGAATGGCTCTTTGATTGGGGGAAAAAAAATAAATAAATAAACTTTCTGTGAGTGGGATGCTGTGCTGTGCTATTTGTTTAAAGAAAGGTTGTCTTTACCTGGTACAGGATTCTGATGTACACTGATCCATGAGATCCCAAGCCAGAAGCCATTTGTTGACAATTTAGTGGGGCCTTGTACCGTAATCAAAAAGCTTGAATGAACTTTCTCTTGACCAAAGATTGCAATCAAGACCACTGATACTTATAGAGGACACAAGAGAAGGGTAACTTAAACTTATCCCCTTCAGCATGTTGCAACCTCGCATTTTTGGCTTATTTTATTTTATCATTGTTGTTATTAACATTTCTATTTTCCTTTCGTTTAGCTTTAGTTATGCAGTAGAAAATATTTATATTGTTACTTTTCTTTATTTGCCCTAATTATTCCTCTATCTTGGCTACTTCATCTTAAACATATTCCAAATGAGAGCTTTAAAAGAAAAGCTTGAATGATGATGACGTGGTTGCCTTGGAGAGAAAGATGCAAAGTGTAGGAATGTCTTCAAATATTTGGAAGCATGCACAAAGGGAGCTAAGGTATGATCTATGAAGAAATGTGTATAAAGATGACTTAGTCTTCTGACAAGGGTTCACATAATGTTACAGTGTGGCAATAAAAGTAGTAGATTCTTTTCAGGCCACTCAAGGTACCCCTTACTATGCAAGCATCATACTGAACAATTTAGTTGACTATATTGGTTGAGAACCTATAATTGTCAGCTACCTAAGATTTCTTTTCAATAATTTTAGTTAATGGTCATGTTTAAATTTACATCATTCACATATGTTTCTCACTCAAGAAAGATTTGCCTACTTTCCTTGGGATGGTTTGAGAAGCTTGATTATTCATTTTTGGATTTTAATCCTATGTTATTTTATCTCTATAAATTGGGATTACATAATGCTGATTTTAGAGCAATATCTATGATGTGACAATGATGATGATTTTTGTTTTAGGTCTTATAGTTTGAGAAGATTGTGTGTATGATTTACATGTTTTGTTTAGCTCTTTATTTTATCTTAACCACAAAAGTTGTGTACATTTGACTATAAAGTTGTTTAGCTTTTTATAGTATACTTTTGTGCATTTTATGATAAGGATGTTGTATGTTTTAGGCTATGATAGCCATATAAGTTTACCTGTATTAATAATTTTATTATTTTATTATTTTTTAAATACTATTTGCGGCGATTAAAAGTCGCCGCAAAAGGAGATTTTTTCGCAGGTAAAGGTCTTAACAACGATTTTTTAATCGTTGGAAAATATTTTACAAACCAAAAAATCAATAGCGGTGATTATAAAATTGCTGGTAAAACTTCTCCCAGTGCTTTTTTCATCACCGCGATTGAGATAAAAAACCGAAAATACATTTCCTAGCGATTATAAAATCGTTGTTAAAGGTTTTACTAGCGATTAAATAAGCGCCGCTATCGAGTTCACTAACCAAAAAACTCCATCGCGGTGATTAAGAAATCACTGATAACACCTTTACCAGCAATTTTATAATCGCTGGAAAATGGATTTTCGGTTTTTTATCTCAATCGCAGCGATGAAAAAATCGCTGGGAAATCATTTACTTTTAGCGGTGATTTTTGATTTCCGCTGCAGTATATCAGAAGTTGTGGAATAGTACCGGCGAACCTGCGGCGATTTTAAAATCGCCGGGATTGACATTTGGCGAGGATTTTTAGAGTTTTCCCAGCAATTTATAACTGCCGAAAAAAGTGCCTTTTGTTGTAGTGGCTTTTTGTTCTGTCTGGCCCCACCTATAAGACTGCATTAGCTTGTTGATGCTTTTGAAGATACGCATGGGGATCTTGAATATTCTTGTATTATAGGTGGGGAGTGCTTGAATGACTGATTTGAGGAGAATTTCCAAGAATAAGTTAGAAGTTAACTTACAAACTCTTTGCCTAAATTAAGGTTTCCATGCTGCAAAGAGTGATATTAAAGTTAGGACTTCAAATATCATATAAAGAAGTATCGAGACTCTAAAATTACAAATCAGCCCCTTAACTATATAAAGTTACAAAATGACCCTTAAACTTCCAGCTTTCGCAAACGGAACCCAGAACTTATGGAACTTGACATGCATCATACGACTTCTATATTAAACTCATTTCTATCCTCAAAATAGTGATATTCACACATTTCACCAAGATAATTGATAAAAACCGATAATCTTAAATTAGTCAAAATTGCTAGATGCATTTAAGCCTAATTCAACATGCAGAAAGCCGAAACATTACTAGCTTATTTTCTAAAACAAAATTTAAAAGTACACTTACTCCCTTGATTCATACTCTTCACATTCAGATTTAAATGACACATCAACAAGCACATTTATATGAGCATTGCTACCTTAAAATTGAAACTTAGTCATATTAATAGTACTCCTTTTTGTGCTCTTAGTAAATAAATCATCCATGCTATTAGAACTCTAACTATAAATATGTTCAAAATCCTTTCTTGAAGAAGGTAACCCTTCATGAATTCTTAAACCGAAATACCTTTGGAAAGAAACCATAGATACAAACATAAAACTTGGAGCCAAAACATGCTTTGATAACCTTGCTCCTTTGACTTACAATCTTATGCAGCTTGATGGTTTTTCTTAGACATATGGGACTATACTCTTCATTTACAAACCAGATCCAAGTCTTCAAACATCATATCATGCATGGACATTCTTTCTTTATAAAAATTAACTGAAAAAGATCCATGTGCAATAACAAAGTCCAACCAAAACATGCATGGGCTTGGATGACGTTCTAACTTTTATTCCCCAAATCTTACACACAAATCATATATATTAAATGATAGACCTCATCATGATGCATCCAAGCAAAGATCTAAGCACAACACAAATAATGAAAAATCCAATTCCCATCTAATTCAAACCGAAACTAACAAGTCCGACAGTATCAAGCTATTCTCCTCCTGCAAAGATCTTCATTCAAACACTAACATGGCCTTCTAATCATCTATGAAAGAGTAGGAAAAGAATATCACTTACAAAGTTGAAGAACTCGAGCTCAAAAATGAAGACTCTCCATCACAAGCTCACTAACTCCTCTTTCTCGGTTTTACAACAAATGGAAGGTTTGGCTTAATGTCTCAAACTAAGTGTAGTTGTTTGGAAGATAAGAAGGAAAAAGACAACCACACTTTAGAGCTCTCGGTTTCTATGTTGGTAAATGAAAGAATAAGCACAGGTCCTCGAGTCATAAATTGCCCGTTCGTTTCATTTTTTGGTGCACAATGGTTAGCCACCAAAATCCCTCATGATTAAGCTCATATTAGAGTAATCTTTGGCGTATATACCTGCCTTGTGAATGCTGGAAAAGTGGCGTGAGCTGCAGCAGGGAGATGATAGAAAATAGGCTGGAAGAGATGCCCGGTTTCAATCTTAATAACCAATTTGTGACCTTGGATTCCAATGATATTGCAGACCAGAAGTTAAGTAAAACAATTAATCATACTGCATGAACCCTATTGGTGCTAAGGGAAGGCATGTTGCAGTAGAAAAGAGAGGTGGATTGCTTGAGAATCTTACCCTCACTTTAGATTTTTTTTTTTCCAGCTTTCTTGTAAGAGAAAAGCTTCAAATCGGTCGGGTGTTTTTTTTCCCTTTTACACTCTCTAGTGATACGAAGTCACATTTGCTTTTTAATATCCTTGCTGTAGATGCAGATACATCTAATAACGCTCATTTTACCAACGTTGCTTTTCCTTTGGCATGCCATCAAGCTCTTTCTTGCCCCATTAATCCCTCTCAAGCTCCCTCTCTCCTCAAGCTCTCTGAAAAACACTCTTTTGGTCATTCTGGGGACGCAGAGGTTGGGTCTGGGCCCTAGAATGGTGCTAAAGTAGATCTGGATCATGGATCCATACGACATCTATCTGCCTTCAACGCCAACTAGTTCTTGCCATCACTACCCACTAGTTCTTACCATCATCATCCACTGGTTCTTGCCATCGTAGCCCAATGGTTCTTATTGTCCCCCTAGTTTCCTTCCACACCCTTCTCATCTTTGTCATATTTAGTCGTTTCATTATTTTAATTTCTTGTTTTCTATTTTTTCAGTTAAGAAAAACAGATAATATGCGAGTAGTGCCAATTATGATTTTGTAATTTTTCATGAGACTTGTCTTAGTTAAGAACAAATAAGATATAATTTCAACACCGCTTAAAATGGAAAGAAGCTAAAAAATAACAACAAAACTCATATCGCGTTGTCCACTTTGCCATGATTGAAGCTCCAATGACTCTAGTGCTTGAGAGAGAGATGAGAGAAACAAAGGGATGGGAGAGAAAGGGAGCTTTAGTTTGCTCACCAAGGGGTGGGCCGGGGCGGGGCGGGGGGGAGAGAGGAGGGGGGAGAAAGAGAGAGGGGGGGAGGGGGGGGGGACAGGAGAATAGAGATGGGTTGGGGAAGACGACGAAATTAATGAAAACTCGCTTTATGTAATTATATTGTTAATTTTATTAGAATTCTTTTGTGTCTTCTTATTAGATATTAGAGGTGTGCATCCGGATCCGGATATCCTGACCAAAACCGGATCTGAATTTTCAAACCTGGGCGGTTATCCACCTGGATTAAATCCGGACTCAATCCGGGTGGATAACTGGATTCAATTCGGATATCCGGATTTTAACTGGATATCCAGATTGTTTGTTTCTATTTTAAGATAAAAGCCGGATCCGGGTTATAACTGGATTCAATCCGGGTTTTGTAATATTTTTTTGTAAAAAAATTTATAACTTAAAAAAAATATATAGCACTTTAAAATTATTATTATTATTTTTTTAAAAAAACTGGATGTATAATCTGGTTACTGATAACCGGGTTATAAAACCGGATCCGTAACCGGATCCGGATTTTTTTAAACCGCCTCGGGTGTAATCCGGGCCCACCCGGATTCCGGATTTCCGGACCGGACCGAAAAAAACTCCGATTCGGATGAATACCCTTGTTAGTGATAGGTGTAAAATAGTAAAAAACACATGTCCGGCTCCTAGCGCCTCACTTCTTGTAATCACTAACTAGGTCTAAATTCCTAATAATTGCCTAACTAAAATGATTAGAATCTGACTAAAAAGGTAGGAGTTCTATTGGTGAGGAGGGGCGTCACACCAACAGAGAAGAGAAGTAAGGATGAGGTGCTAGATGGAGGGGCTCGTCCATGGACTTTCAAGCCTTTCTTTCACTTGAATTTTCCAGCTTTCTAAGGCCAATAAATGACCCTGAAATTCCCCAAGTACTTGGCCAGAAATTTCTTTGGCTTTTGAGGGGCGGCACACACAACTGAAGCAAGGGGACAAAAATCTGATTAAAAAAAAGAAAAGAACAGAACACACACAAACTTGTGTATAACGTTTTTACTAATTGTGAGGCATAGTAGCGTAAGGAAGTAAGAAAGTGACTTTAAGCATATATTTGGAACAACAAAGATCATTATCTAGCTAGCTTTGGGCGGTAGGGCCTTAATTAATGAGGTAGCAAAGTGGGCTGCCATGTGTCAAGCCCGGATTGGGCCATTTGGTGCCACATCATCACAGAAATTTTTATCAGCCTAAAAATTTCTAAAAATTCTAACTAAAACAATGGTGCTGGTTTTTTTCCGTCACATTGTACTCCCAAGTACCTCTAATAATTCCAATAAGTTAGCCCAACTGAAAGGTCATAATGAATTCTAGGCCTAAAATTTAGCCCAACCCGTGACCTCCGTGGTTTAATATTCACATTTAATTTTTCTAGATTCCTACTTTTCCTTCTGGTGTCTCATATATTTAATCTATTATATAATAAAAAAATATTTAATAATTTAACAAATCACTTCAAGTCATTTAAGACTGTAAATTAATTTTTCTTTTCTAATTCTATTGTAAACTAAGAATTTCCATTAATAAACTATGTATAGACAAAGCCATGCCCTTATAATATCAGAACATGTAGATGTGGTGGGCTATTCCATGCTAATGGAGGATCCATGGGTGGGCTAAGACTCAAGAGAAGCGAATATTTACCTTCTTGATATTGTAATATGAAAAACACATTTTTCCTTGATCACATCTGTGACTGCTTTACAAGATTTGTAACCACACCAGAGAGAAAACAAAAAGAAAATGAAAGAGAGACATCAGGGATATTTTACAAAGTCCTTTTATGCTCTAGCTTTAAGACATCACATGATAAGCCTAGCCCTGTGATGTTAAGAACTTATCCACCTTAGCATTAGTGCCTCGTGACAAGAACTTCATACAAATCGGTGGCTTGACCCCAGCCAGAGCAAGGACAGAAGCAGGCAAAGTCCATATCCCTTCCCCACAGATCAAACCAGATGCTACTGCAGGGCCAAAAGCATCAGCCTTGCTCTTGTTTATCTTCTCCCAGTTGAACAGTATTAAGCTTCCAACACACATGTCAATGGCAAAATATGGTCCTATGTAGAAGGGTATTGCCATTGCCATTGGAAGTGGAATGTACCTTCCCCACTTCTTATCCACTCTCTCTTATTAAATTTATCAGAATGGCTGCACCAAAGAACACGTAACAAAGGAGAAGGCAATTCTTTGGTAGACTTGAAAAGCCCTCGACCCCCACAATAGCCATGTTACAGAACACAATAGCCATGTTACGGTACACAATAGCATATGGTGCAGCATATTCACTTCCAGGAACTCCAATGTCATCAAAAGCATTGTAAAAGAGCCAAAACACAAAAGGTGCAATTACACAACCCATTGCTGTGCCAATTAGTTGACTCACAAACATGGCACGCGGTGAAGCCAGTGTTAAGTAACCAGTCTTAAAATCCTGCATTAGGTCAGAGGCCGTTGAGACAATGTTCATCATAACTCCACAAGCTGCTAGGCCAGCAACTACTCCACCATGTGAAGCACCAGCCCATGCTCCGATTGTAAAGATGGCCAGCTTTCCATAGGTGCCTGCTAGGGACCAATCAGTAAGCCCACAACCGTAGGCATTACAGAAAGCCAATGCAGGTGCAAATATATAGATGACCAATATGTAATACCATTTGAGCTGATGAAAGATATGTGGAAGAGTGCCTATAGAGGTTGCAGCAATAGCAACATAATCTCCAATGGCAAACCATGTGGGAATTTGATCTTTGAGAAAGAGTTGGCTGCGACGCTTGTCATCATATGAGAGCTGAGAGCTCATAGGTGAATAATGGTCTGCAACGGGGAGTTCCGAGCTCAATTTTTTGGTCAGGAGCTGATGAGACAAGCCTAAGATGGTTTGAGTTAGAACCTTGAGAAAGTTATATGACCCATCACCCAGGATCAAGGATATGGCGATAAAGACCTGGAAAAAGGATATAATTAAGTTTTGAATATTTTGAAAAGTGTTGACAAGGACTTAAAATCTAGAGGTGATAGTGGTACAGCTGTCTTGTTTAGTGGGAACTTACCTTGTAAGCTTGAAGACCATTCATGCTACTTAATGGGAGGCTTGCGGAATACCAGTCACCCTGCCTATTTTCTATGAGAGGCCACATCAGACCCTAAGAAAGAATCCCTCCCACCAGCATTGATACATTTATGATATAGGGGCAAATCATTCCGACGCCAACATATGTTGCGGAGAAATCAAAATAAAATCTGGGGAATAATCATATTTCCACATCAGCCAAAATATTCATAAATGAGAGTAGGGTTTAGTTGAGCAAAATGCTTATCAAATGAAAATTATTCTTTGCATCAAGTAAAACAAAGTCTTTGTTAATTGGAGGGGCGCCCACGTGGGGCAGACCCCTCCTTCACTCTGCCTAACGCATGGCTTTAAGCCATGCGTTATTTGCTTATAACGCATGGCTTAAAGCCATGCGTTTCTGCCAACTTAATGGCAGATTAAGGCTGGCCTTTAAGGCCAGCCGTGTAGGGGGCTATATAAAGCCCCCCTCTTTTGATTCTGGGAATTATCTAAAAAAAAAAAAAAAAAAGCTCTCTCTCTTTTGTTCTCTCTTAATATAGTATTTAGGCTGTGGATTGTTAAAGCGTTACTCTAGTTTTATACTACGTAGTACGCTTTACCACTAAGGGAAAACTCTTGAGATTTATCGATCTGGAGAAACTTGTGGAGCAACTTTATAAGCTGAGCTTGAGGTACTTTCCGCTGCATTTTTTTTTCTAACAGTCTTATTAGGAGGAAAGAAAAAAAATGATTCTAGGTGTACCTATACTTATATGCCTTGAGCCCTAATGAAGGGAAGTTTGAAAATCCACTGTTGTCTCCAGCAGTGTAGAACCATTGAAAGAAACCCCATAAAAAGCTGAAGGTGAAAAATTTTCCCAGTGCTTTCACTTGTTTCCTATAAAGTAGAATAAAAGATGACAGCTTTTATAATTTCCATAGGGTCAAGCTTAACCAGAAGCCGTAAGTGTCAGGGTGCCTTACTTTGCTAATTTTGCTCCATGAGGAGTGTGGAAGCTGTTGATGAGATGAGCAGTGGCAGTACCACTGGGATACGTCAGTTTGAAATCTATGATCATAATCTGAAACCAAAATAAACAATATCATTATAGAAAAATGAGAATATGATAAGGTTTTGTTCTGTTCAATGAATTATTTATGTTCTCTTTTCACCCCCACCCCTACAAGCATAACATATATTCACGTTTCACAGGATAAGCATAAATATGCTGCCACATACCCTTCGGAGAGGCACCACTGAGAAGAGTCCTAGAAAGCTGGCAACAAAGACAAAGCCGATGATCCATCCTAATGACGGGTTTTTGAAATCATGAGTATTTGATGATTGTTTGGAAATGCTTTCACTCATTCCTAAGAGGTAACTTCCAAAGCCTCCTGTTATTACAAATCAATTAAAAGAAGTAGTTTTCAGTCTTCAAGTTAAAGTTATTAGTTAGAGGAAAACAATATTACTTCTAGAGTACAGAAAAATGAATTTTACCAATGAGATATGGTTGTAAACTTCTAGATTACTCATCAAAACTCAGAATCTTTGTGCAACACACTCAGACTAGGTCATCCATACTCTAGTTTTCAGATATTTTGGGAAACTCGACATAGTGTTAAGGAAAGATTTTAATATGTCCATAATCCCAATGCATTCATGTTAACACAAATATGTGTATGTATATGTAGAATAATTCATAGCAAAACAGAGTGGTTATTGACACTTAACAATAAATCGTACCAATAAGGATCATGGACTTGAGTGGATATAGCACTCTGATGGAACCTAAGAAAAAGTGACCACCAATTGCCTCAGAAAATCAACTGAGCTAGTTTTATTGCAATTATTGGATGAACAGATTTTATTTTTATTTTTATTTTTATTTCAGTCGCTCAATGTGGTCTAGTCTTAGCATATGAAACTTGCATAGGAAAGCAGGGTATGGTTAATTAAAGCTCTAATCTCAATTTTCCCAAAATGAACAGAGCTGAAACATCCCACTGATATAGTTTATTAGCTTCATTTAGACCTTTACTTTTATCGAAGTTTTAAACTTTGGTTACTTACTTAGGATACACAAATTATGAATCAGGAAACTTCTTCCATGTTAACACTTAAAAAGAAACGGATATAAGGGGGGAAATGTAAAATGCATTATGGAAAGTGTTGAATGAAAGGGGCGCCCACACGGCCAGACCCCCTTGATGGCATACGTTATAACGCATGGCTTAAAGGCATGCGTTACACAGTCTGTAAACGCATGGCTTTAAGCCATGCGTTTCCAGCATATTGAAGGCTGGCCTTTAAGGCCAGCCGTGTGAGGGGGGGCATAGCCCCCCTCCTTTTGGTTCTGGAAACTAATTAAAATAGTAAAAATTTCTCTCTCATTTGTTCTCTCTTGAAATAGTTTTTAGGCTGTGGATTTGTTAAGTGTTACTCTAGTTTTTTAACTACGTAGTACACTTTACCACTAAGAGAAAACGCTTGTTTTTTGTCGCGCTGCAGAAACTTGTGGAGCATTTCTTTAAGCTGAGCCTGAGGTAATTTCCGCTGCAATTTTTCCTAACATTGGTATCAGAGCTTTTGTAATTGTCTTCCAGTTTTTTATATGCATATAAATTGAATATGTGTTTTTTATAACACTGTTACGAGCTTGCATTGTGTTTTTTTATAAAGTCCATCATTTTTTTTAGTCCAGTTAAAAAAAAAAAAAAGAATCACGGAGGTGCAGCGTGCACCACAGAGGTGTGCGCGACCACTGCTGGGCAGTGGTGCAGCCCTCAGTTTTTTCTTTTTTTGTTTTTTTGCCTGCCACATGCGGTACTGTTCACGTGAACAGTACCATATGGAGGAAGATGATGACTTAAAACTCATCTATTCTTTTTGTTTTGTTTATGATGGACCTGGGCCGAAAGGCCCAATTGTTTTTCCTCTAAATAAAATGGCTGGCCTTTCGGCCCATTTTGTTTTTCTGTTTTAAAAAAAAAGGGAGAGGCATTTAGCTGGGCTTTTTCGGCCCAGTGTTTTGGCCCAGATTTTTTTTTAAACTAAGCCCATTTTTTTAAAGGAAATAAAACTATAAAATGGCACAATGGGTTTTTTGAACCCAAGACCATCTACTAAACTAAGGAGATGAGCGCACCATTGGGCTGCGAATATTCTTTGGTTTAGGTGGGGTTTTTTTTATAATAAAAATAAATAAATAAATAAATAAAATTGCATGAATAAATATATGCTTAGATATATTGATATATTACATGTGATCTTTTGTTTAATGTTTTAGATTAAATATGAGAACATGTGAATATTTGGTTATATTCATGCTATTTTTTTATTTCCATAATGTTATATTACATGTGATCTTTTATTTAATTTTTATTAAATGTGATAACATGTATGTGTGAATTGAACATGTGGAAATGTGATTATTTTATCATCTATGAATGTTAGACTTGAATGTTTAGACATTAGTCTTTATTTCTTTTAGTGATAAAATAGAAAATCCCACTAAGTAGTCTTAGTTAGAATTGTCAGTGTGAATGATAGGCTGAAAGAATTGCAGTGACCCCAGTAAGAACTGTAAATGCACTGTATAGCCAAAAGACCATGGTGACCCCAGTAAGAACTGTAAATGCACTGCATAGCCAAAAAGACTACAGTGGCCCCAGTAAGAACTGTAAATGGACTGATGGAACAAGAAAAATGGACTGTAATGGTCTCATATGAACCATCTTTGTAGACTGGCCCAACAGGTTGCTGTAGTCTGGCTGTCTTTGTAGACTGGCCCAACAGGTTACTATGGTCTGGGTAGCTGTCCTTGTAGACTGGCTCAAGAGGTTACTGCTGTTTTAGTAGGTTATGTCTTTACATATGACTAGGACTAGGAGACTACTTAAGATAGTGGGAGTATGGTTGAGATTTATGATGATAAATTCTCCCATATTCGTTTTTTAAAATTTGCGCGGGAATTGAGCTAGAAATCTAATAATTGGATATTGTGGCGCAAGAGATGATTCTGAAGCCTAGCGATTTTTCGATCTTGCGACATATCTAAATTATTCGTTTTCTATCTTGAAAGGACGCGGCAGATTTCTTAGGTGTGCGTATAATATCCCTTCTTTGCGTATTGTAGTGATATGGCATCCAAGACTATAGTTGCCGACTTAAACAAGGGGGAGAAATTAGATGGGGAAAACTATGACATATGGCATCGCAAGATCCAATATGTCTTAGATGAGCAAGAGGTCTTGGAGGCCTTGTCTCACACCCTTACTGTGCCCGCGGAAGGGACCTCGGAACAACATAAGATAGATCAACAAGCCTATACTCAATGGGCTAAGAAAAATCGGTGCGCGTGCATAATAATGTTAAGCAGCATGCACAATGATCTAATGTGTGAGTTCGAGGTCTATGACACTGCCCAAAGCATGTGGGACGCTTTAAAATTGAAGTTTGGTGGAACTTCAGCCACTAGGTTGCGTGGATTAACCATGAGGTTCGACTCCTATAAGATGCGCTCTGACCACACGATGAAGCAGCATCTTAGGGCTATGTCAACTATGATCCGCGAACTTAAGTCGGCAGGAAACAACCTGACAGATGAACAGCAAGTCCAGGCAGTGATAAGGTCACTACCAAATTCTTGGGAGAATATGAGCTAGAACCTGACGCATAACGAGAACATCAAAGACTTTGATGATGTCTCGCGTCACTTGGAATTGGAGGCTGAGCGCCTAGAGGCTGCTAAGCCCAATCATACAGCCTATGTGGCTAACGCTGGTTCACGCAAGGCATCAAGGCCTAAGCGCAAGAAGTCCAAGATTGGAGTAGCTGCTGGACAAATTAAAAAAGTGTCAGGAACTTCTCAGCGCACCAAGAGGGGCAAGCGCGGGAAGAACAAGTCAAAATTAGAGTGCTTCAACTGTGGAAAGACTGGCCACTTCGCTCGTGACTGCATTGAGCCGAAGAAGGTACACTCTGACTTTTCTCGCATTGTTATTGTAACTAGCCATGTGATGGTTGCTGACTCCTATCCTTTGTGGACTGTTGATTCAGGAGCGACCGAGCACATAGCACGAGATAGAGTCAGATTTGTGGAGTATCGCCGGATTCCAACTGGGAGCCGTGATATTAAGGTGGGGAATGGAGCTAGCGTGGAGGTACTAGGACTTGGTACCTACAAGCTGGACTTGCGGGATGGCCGCACTCTTTTCCTCCACAATGTACTATACGCTCCCGAGATCCGACGAAACTTACTTTCAGTTGCTACTCTATTAAAACTTGGCTTTCGGATTGTTTTTTAAAACAATTATGTTTCCTTTTATTTGGGCCATGTATTTTATGACAAAACTTTTCTGCAAGACGGTTTTATGATATTGGATTTGGTTTATTCTAATATAAATGAATCTATTGTTTTTCTTTCTTCATCTGTTGATAATTTGGATTCACATACATGGCATGCTAGGCTTGGCCATATAGGACAAGATAGAATGACTCGGTTAGCTAGAGAAGGCCTAATAGGCAATCTCGCTAAGGTCATCTTACCCACATGTGAACATTGTCTAATGGGAAAAGCTAAGAGAAAACCGTTTGGAAAAGCCACTAGGGCATCTTTTCCACTGCAATTAGTTCACTCAGACATCTGTGGTCCAATGAGTGTGAGGGCAAGACACGGAGGTGTCTACTTCATCACTTTTATAGATGATTTTTCACGTTACGGTCATGTCTACTTAATCTCCCATAAGTCTGAAGCATTGGAATGCTTTAGACAATATGTAAGAATGGTTGAGAATCAGTTAGACAAGAGTTTAAAAACTCTAAGAACTGATCGAGGACGAGAATATCTCTCTGAGCAATTTAAAAGGCTCTGTGATGAAAAAGGAATCAAAAGACAGTTAACGATGCCAAGTACGCCGCAGCAAAATGGCGTGGCGGAAAGGAGAAATCGAACACTGCTTGAGATGGTTAGGTCAATGATGGCGCAAGCAAACCTACCAATTTCTTTTTGGGGGGATGCACTTTTGACTGCTACCTATATTCTTAACCGAGTGCCCTCCAAATCAGTAACTTCCACCCCATATGAACTATGGACCGGTGAGAAACCCAATTTGAGTAACTTGCGGCCATGGGGTTCAACGGGTTTTGTTCATGATCTTTCTCATAAGTATGGGAAATTAGGCCCTAGAGAGAAGAAGTGTATCTTTATAAGGTACTCAGAACATTCTAAAGGGTATGTGTTAATAGGTGAACAAACTGATGGAAGTGTAACTGAGATTGAATCACGAGATGTGGACTTCATTGAAAATGAATTTCCAAGCAGAGGTGAGGTTGATAAGAGTTTAGAACTTCATGAGATTATGGAACAAGAGGAAAATGCTCCAAGTAATTTAGTTGAGAATGAGGAAGAAATTCTTCAAACTCCTACAAATAAGGAATTAAATCCGAGTGAGAGCACACCATTTGTCAATCAATCACAACAACCTCAGCCGCGTAGAAGCACACGTGAAAGTATTCCCCGTCGTCGTTTTGAAATTGAAGGGGAAGCTTTTATGGTAGCTCCGCATGATGATGATGAGCCTAGGACAATTCATGAGGCTCTCTCATCTTCTACTAAAGATGAGTGGATGAAAGCTCTTAATGATGAAATTGAGTCTATGAAAACTAACCAGGTCTGGAATCTGGTTGATCTACCAACAGGGCGTAAGACTATTGGGAACAAATGGGTTCTTAAAGTCAAACGCAAGTCGGATGGATCGATAGATAAGTACAAAGCTCGCTTAGTGGCGAAAGGATATACCCAACAGGAGGGTATAGACTATGAGGAAACTTTTTCACCAGTGGTAAGGTTTGCTTCAATTCGCCTGATTCTAGCTATAATAGCAAACATGGATTTGGAACTCTACCAAATGGATGTTAAGACAGCATTTTCAATGGAGAACTAGATGAGGAGATCTATATGGATCAACCAATGGGTTCTGTGGTCAAAGGTCAAGAGTACAAAGTGTGCAAGCTCAAACGATCTATATATAGCCTAAAACAATCATCTAGGCAATGGTACCTCAGATTCCATCGAGCCGTTCTTTCGAATGGGTTTACGATGATCACAGAGGACCATTGTGTTTATGTCAAAAAATCCAAGAAGAGTTTCATTATGTTGTCATTATATGTTGACGACATACTACTAGCTGGAAATGATAAAGGGTTGATAGTCGCCACAAAAGAGTGGTTATCCTTCAATTTTGAGATGAAGGATATGGGTGAGGCAGAATACATTCTGGGAGTTAAGATCTACAGAGATCGCTCAAAGAGAATATTGTGTTTGTCCCAACAGACTTACATAAATAAAGTTCTCGAACGCTTCCTAATGAGTGAATGTAAACCCATTGAGACCCCTGTCACAAAAAGCGAGAACTTATCTAAAGAGTTGTGTCCTAAGACTCAAAGAGAAAAGGAAAAGATGGCCCGTGTCCCTTATGCTAATGCTGTGGGTAGTCTGATGTACGCAATGATGTGTACTCGGCCTGACATAAGCTATGCAGTTGGCTTAGTAAGTAGATTCCAATCTAACCCTGGACTGGCTCATTGGAAAGCAGTCAAGAGGATTATGCGATATCTGAAGGGAACTGCAGACTATGTGCTATGCTATCAAGGTTCAGATTTGCAACTAAGAGGTTACATCGATGCCGACTGGGGCAGTGACCTAAATGAGCGTAAATCAACCACTGGGTATGTCTTTCTGCTCAACAATGGCGCCATTACATGGAGCAGCAAGAAACAACCTTGTATAGCTTTATCCACCATGGAGGCAGAATACATAGCTTGTTCTGCAGCAGTTCAAGAAGCTGTTTGGTTATGGAGGTTCCTCAAGCATTTAGATATTGGCACGGATACTTCAGATCCGGTGACAATATTCTGCGATAGCACGGCTGCTCTTGCATATGCTAAGGACTCTAAGTACCATGGAAGAACCAAACACATAGATATCAGATATCAGATATCACTACATCAGAGACATGGTAGCGCAAAAGGAAGTGGTTCTGAAACACCTCTCTACAAGTCGCATGGTTGCTGATTCCTTAACGAAGCCCATAGCAAGAGATGTCTTTGAGGCTCATGTTAGGAATCTAGGACTTCGTAGATTGTAAATGTTTTTTGTGTTTCAAATGACATTATGATGTAACCTTTCCTTTGGGATATTAATACAATATGATTTAGTTATTGTCTTTATCGTATTGTCTTTCTAATTCACACACAAGATATGTCAACAGGCTTAGATCGGCTCACTCACACGAGCGATCGCCTCTAGCGCTTGAGAAGCGAGTAGAGATGAGACATTGTGTTCTAAGATACTTGTCCAAATGGATAAGTTAGTTGACACAAAGATATGTCGGTTTTAGTGGGAGCTAAGATCAGGTCCAATGAGAGGACTATGCATGGGTTACCCCACAACCTATGTAGCCTGTGATTAGCCAGATGTGAGATCCTCTTTGACGCCTTGCAGGCGAGCAAATAGAGGAACTCGGGTTAGACGCTTAAGGAGCGGCTAGACTAAGATCTGTACGGTGTTGATATAGACATATGCTCTTTAAGAAAGAGAAATCCACCGTAGCATGTGTTTCATACTATATGTGCTTATTCGACCAAATGAGTAAGTGAGTAAATGGTTCCCCTCTTTATCACTGTGTGAGTCTCATTTTTTTAAGTGTCCTTTACTTTTGACTATGTCACGAGATGGAGGTTGTGATGTCTGCTACTTTGGCATGTTGTCTATGGCCATGATTAATACGGTCTAAAGAGGCATTGCTGGGAAAGCGTTTCGACCAAATTTGAATGGTATGAGTGCAAAGGGAAGATTCTTCGATATCGCATCTTCGATAGTGTTTGCTGACGTCAAACTATGACGCTACATACTGGTAGCGACTAAGGTTGTGAACATATTGAAATGATTTGGAGTTAGTCAAGCATTGTTCTCAGTTTTCTGAACTCTAGAGGGTTTTGAAAATGCTTGATCTGATGCGATCGAATGAGTCTAGGACATGGCCAGACACTTTAGGGATGTTACTATGCTAGTCTTCTCTGTGAGAGATTTAGTGTATGTACTCCCACCTTTCTAAAGATATGCTTGGTGGTCGCACGGCCTATTTACTTGTGTGAACAAGATTGAGAACATTAGAGAGATGCAGACCTGGGGTCATGCCCACTGTGTGCGAGTGGGAGATGTTGAATGAAGGGGGCGCCCACACGGGCAAACCCCCTTGATGGCATACGTTATAACGCATGGCTTAAAGCCATGCATTTCCAGCATATTAAAGGTTGGCCTTTAAGGCCAGCCGTGTAGGGGGGCTATATATAGCCCCCCTCCTTTTGGTTTTGGGAACTAATTAAAATAGTAAAAATCTCTCTCTCATTTGTTCTCTCTTGAAATAGTTTTTAGGCTGTGGATTTGTTAAGTGTTACTCTAGTTTTTTAACTACGTAGTACACTTTACCACTAAGAGAAAACGCTTGTTTTTTGTCGCGCTGGAAAAACTTTTGGAGCATTTCTTTAAGCTGAGCCTGAGGTAATTTCCGCTGTAATTTTTCCTAACAGAAAGAAAGTGTGTTGTAATGAATTAAAATTTGGATACAAGAGAAATGAAGCAATCAGTACTTATCAAAAATTTTAATGAAAGAATGATGTAAACAGAACTAGTATTTGCTTAACAGAGTACCAGCAATCTTATATTTGTCGACTCAAAAAGTCCTATTAATGGTAAACCAAATGCAGATCAAAACAGACTGTGTGTATAACACAGAGGGAAGGATAGATACAGAGAAAGCAAACACAATCTTTTGTAGTGAATTGTTGTCTCCACTCGAACACCCTAATTGACCATGCCATCTTATTTTTTATTTGTTTGACTTATCAAAAATAAAAATTTATTTGTTTGTCTATTTATGGGAAAGGTGGGTTCTTTCTACTCTGTTAAAAACTAAAGTAAACACTTTGGAAGAGGTGAATATCTTTTAGTAAAACGGAACAATACACTAATGTTTTTTTAATTCTCCTTTATCACAAGGGACAGTTTGGAAACCTTTCTTTATGACATGAAACTCATTGAGACAGGGTTCTTCAAATCCATCTCAGAAGAATAAACTCTGAATATACTATCCTACCATCAAAATTTGGATTTTCCCTATGATATTTTGAACTCTTGTATCCCATATTCTCCAAACCATCATTGATTGGTCCTAACGATGCTTTTTTAATTATGTATATAACACTATGCTTTTAACACAATCCAACAAAACTGGTATCTAGGCTCCATACCGCCCAGAGATTCCTGGTTGAGTTTATGAGTGACAAAAAAGATTAAAAAAAAGGTTCATTTCTACTTGTACTTTGGTCCCGTCGGACAACTTGCAGCTTGTTCTCTACTCGAGTTGCTTGGTTAGGAAGAAAAAAAACAAAACACAAAAAGTCTAATCTTTGGGTGAATTAATAATGTAATAGAGCCAAGCCGCTTGAAATCTCCTCTGATGGGCACTGTTTTAGGTTTTTATTTATTTTTAATTCAATTAATTGCTAAAATTTTAATTTAGAACAATCTAAATATATATAATTCTTAATTTTATTTTTATTTTTAGATAGAATAATTCTTAAAATTTTTAAAGATATGATTAATACATATTTTTTTTAATTAAAGGGGCTGAAAATTTGATCTTTTAAGTCAAGGGTTTGGCCAACAAATTCAGAGAGGCCATATGATTAACAGTTCCCTTAACCCAGATTGAGAAATTAGCACCTATTCAATTGATTACTCGCTATTTCAGAATTAACGTTCAGACCATTCTAATGTTCAAACGCTTCTAACAATTCCATTATGTTTATCAATAAAAAATTCCAAAATTACATTCAAATAATGGTGATGAAGCGAAGAAGTAAGGAACCGGAGAGAGGAGTAAAATGAGTGAAGGGGGATTCATACCACTGAAGGCAATGCCAGAAGAAGCCACAACACAGGTCTGGATGACAGTATTTTCCTGCCGGGTGAAAGGCTGCTTCAACAAGCCAGATTTCTGAAGCAACCTGGTCCATATCCTGACGAAGAAGAATCCCAAGAGACCAGCAGAGACATTGAGGGAAGGTATAATACCTGTGGTGAGGTTGAGCTTCATCACTATAAAGGTGAACAGTATGCTCAGGAAGAAGCTCACCACGAAGGCTCTCATGGTCAGCTGCTTCCTCCATGACGGAACCTCTTGATCTTCAAACAATCGCTCCACCGATATCTCCCCCGGATCACCATTATGTTCATCTTCCGGATCAACGACATTCTCCACCTTGTCCTCAACCTCATTCCGACCCATTATCTTCTCCTCTTGCTAAAGATAGATGGTTCAAAATCTCTAGGAAGTGCTTTATAATGGGGAGTTTTCCACTTCGAAGCTGGATTTAGGCTGTGTGGCTAGTACTTATTATTATTTAATATTTTTCGAGCCGAAGGGAGTCAGTAATCGAAGTCGTAATCACGTCTAGTGCGTGAGGGAAAAGTCTCGGAAAACTTAGCAGTGTGGGGACGAAAAAGGGATCCAAAATTCCAAATTCCTATCACATTGAGAGCAAGCTTGAAGGAGTGTCTGAAAGGATAATCGATGACACTGCGACTACGTTGAGGTCTTTGGCTCTGAGTCGAGTAATAAACTAACGGCTATGTCAAAAGCTATTAATTGTCGGTTTTCTTTTAAAACACATGAACTACCCGTTGGAAAAAAGAAAAAAAAAAACTATTACAATTTATTTGAATTGAGACAGCATCTCAATTTATTTTATTTTATTTTATTTAATTATTATAATTTATTTATATTTTCAGATAAAATATAATAAAAAATTGAATTTTTTAAATTTTAAAAATAAAAATAATATGAAAATTAATATTCTAACAATATTTTATTTAACTTTTAACTTTTATCTCTTTTCAATTTAGTATCCAATCCTCTCCTTAATTTTCAGATTAGTTCTTTATATTTTCAATGTTTTACAAAGTGAAATGATATTTGCTTTAAAAGAGTGTGCAAGTATCACGCATTCATTTTTTAAAAAAGTGAGTGAATATGAAATTCACTTGAAAATATTTTTTTAATGGTGGACCATTTCTTTTCTAAAATGAGTGTGCGGCGCTTGCACAACTTATGACTGTATATAATATTAAGATATAAAAATAAATAATAAAATTTACCTCTTCCCATCGCTTAAACTTTTGAGACAAATGGCGATTTCACATGTTATTAGAGTAGAAGCCCTGAGTTCAAATCTCGACTCTACACTCTATCCCATTTAATTAAATGCTTCACGTGTTGGATCACTTATCAAGAGAGAGTTTGGTTCACACGTGAGAGAAATTGTTAAAAATATAATACAAATAATTAAATCTACCTCTTCTCATCAAGTTAAATTTTTGGAACAAAAGGCACATTGGGACAACTATCTTTGTTTCTCTCTCTGGCGAAAACACTCTCTAGAGAAGGCCTAAAAATATTACTTTCTCCGTCCAGACCCTCCTCTCGTTTGTAAAGTCCTAACACTATCCTATCGTGTGTTTTTTTTTTTTTTTGGTTTTTCCTTCATTTTTCGATCGTAGCATAGATAAGTGTCAATCTACTGCTTTTTAGCCATCCACGACCACCATATACCACACTGCAAGACTCCCTAGCCGCCAATCATTTGAATGGCAGAAACATATCGTCGAAAAGAGTGGCACGCATATTTCATGTGCGGCTTAAACCGCACATTGATCACGCCGCCACACCAAGGTAAGTATGCTACCCACGCTAGCTTTTTGGGGTCAGCAGCCTTGGGTCTCTTAGATTTGACCAACCTCCACTCTCTTAGTGTGGCACGTGGTCCTTACACACCACCACAGTTCCTGAGGTCACTTGCCGACAATTCGACTCTTCTTCCGCTTACTATCTTCCTATGTTATCACTCCTCCTAACTAAGTATTGTGGAAAAAGGGTAATGAAAGTCTCATTCTGTCAGTCTAGACTGGCAACTGTAGCACAAATCCATTCACTGAGTCCAGTCGTAGTATTATTGTCCGTTTATCAGACTGTATCAAAACCACTTCAAGCGTCTTCTCCTTATGAAAAATAGGTGAAGGCCGTCAAGTCATTAGCCTCTGATCCATCTTTTTTTACTTTTTCATGTGTTGTACTAGATGGTTTGGAATGAATATCGGGGCCTCCCGCTCTATTATTTTTTGTATCTTCTAACTTTTTATATATTAATAATATACTTACTTCGAAGAAAAAAAGATTTGGAGATAAGTTGTGATTTTACATAGTATTAGAGTTCTGTCTCTACACGTGTTAGGTCCCCTCATTGAGGGAGAGTCTAACCCACACGTGAGGGGGGGTGTGTTAAAATATAAAATAAATAATAAAAAATTAATTTTTCTTATCAACTTAAGTTTTTTAGACAAGTGATAATTTCATATGGTATTAGAGCAAAGATTCTGAATTCGAATCTTGACTCTACACACTCATTGAGATGAAGTCTATCCCACATATGAGGGTGAGTCTTAAGAATATAATACAAATAATTAAATCTACATCTTCCCATTGACTTATTTTTGGGACAAGTGGGGATTTTACATATAGCATTGATCTTTTTATAAAAATTAGAGATATGATATTTGCAGTAATAAAGTGTGTAAGTCGTGCATTTTTTTTTTAAAAAAAAGTAAGTAAATATAGGATTCACATAAAAATTAATTTTTTAATGATAGATTTCACTCTTTTTTAAAATAAGTGCACCACATAGGGTGTAATCAGTCTGACCCGATCTAGTTTTGGACAAAATTTAGAACCAAACTAGTATGTACCGGTTTTACATTTTTAAAAATCAATTATGCACCGATTATTCCCCTAAACTAGTACATCAGATTTTACTAGTTCCGGTCTGGTTCAGTTAGGTTTTTCGATTTTAATAAAATGAAAATTTGTAAAGAAAATCGGTTTATAAAAAAAAAAAAAAAAAAAACTACTTTAAAAAATCTGTTTTATACTTTTATTCTAAAGTCTGTTACTATTACAAAAATATGCTTTACTAAAAAAAATCTGATTTACTAAAATGTGCTTGACTAAAAACCTGCTTTACAAAAATCTGATTTAATAAAAAACATTTGCTACAAGCCTATAAATATAACTATTACAAAAACTGCAACAAAAAGAAAGATCTACCATGGAATAAATTAAGTCTAAAAGTCTAAATTAGAAGTCTAAAAGTCCAACAATTAAAAAAATTACAAGTCCAAATTCCAAAAGTCTAAATTACAAGTCCAAAAGTCCAACAAATTATAAGTCTAAATTACAAATCCAAATTAGAAGTCCAGATTACAAGAACATCCAATAAAAAGCTTTACAAGTCTAGATTAACATATATAGATAGAAATATTAACATATATAAATATTAGTACTAGTAATTAGTATATAGTAATGCTATTTAGTAAATTAGTAATAGTTTAATACACTAAAGTCTAATACACTAATGTATTTATCAAAATTATAATAGAAACTATACTATCATATATATATATATATATGATATATTATACTAGTACTATATGTTATTATTATTATTTTTTTTTTTGAAGAAAAGGTAACTTATATTCCATAACTCAATAAAAGGAGATTGTGAATACAATGAGGATAATCCTTTACAAGAATGCTCTCCTCAGAGAAGTCAAATTCATTCTTAGCTAGGCAGTGTGCCACTGAATTAGCCTTCATAGGAACATGAACAATAGACTAACCATGAACCTGTGCTAGCAATTTCTTAGAATCACGAATGAGCAAACCAACTGAACTCCAATTGTCTTCATTATTTCGAATAGCCTTGACTACCTGCATAGAGTCTCCCTCAAGAATAATATTGGAAGACAGTCCTACCTGAGGCAAAACGTGATGGCTTTTAAAGCTGCAACTGCTTCTCCCAGAAATGGATCAGGATACAAGTCCCGGTAGCCCTCAATGTGCCAATGACACTGCCTTGCCAATCTCTGATTATCACACCTATACCTATCTTGCAGTGAGTTTTGTCAATGGCTGCATCCTAGTTGATTTTGAAGAAATTGGTATGAGGTTTACACCGCTGAGGAGGCGTGTCATCTGCAGAAGTTGTCTTCTTTTGCTTCTGTTGGTTCGCCTCATACAACTGAAGTTCTGAGAGGCTAGATGCCACTGACTTGATGACTTGCTAGGGAGAGGCGAATTGAGACTCAAACACCCACTTGTTCCTTCTTTGTTATATGTGTTTTATTGCATAAGCTGCTTTAGCAAGTTCTTTTCCTGACATAGTCAGGAATATGTGACTTAAGACCTCACTGAAAGAGCCTTCCATAATTGAACATTTTTGGATCCTCTTTGAGCACCCACTCTAGATATCTTGAGCTGCCTAACAAGAGACCATAGCGCATGACTATTTCTGGATTGAGAAGACAAATTGGACACTCCAAGGCTTCCAGCACTTTTCTCTTGAACATGTTGACCTTCGTAGGAAGTATGTCTTTGGTTGCTCTTCATAGAAAGAGTCTGACTGAATGAGGGATTTTAAGCTTCCAGATGTTGTCCCACAAGGCAGGGGAGGGTCTTGGCATTGATGATTGTCCTGAGCTAACAGCAGAAAGGGTACCTTGAAGGTGGTAAGCAGACCTCACAAAGAACTTACCATTAGTTGTGCATCACCAAGTCAACTGGTCTTGGCTTTTGCAAGGACTAATGGGGAGTCTAACTATAGCAACAGCCTCAGATTCACTAAAAATAATCTCAATCAAATTGATATTCCATGTGAAGTGATTAAGATGAAATATTGCATATTTCATACTTTCAGAACCAATACATTTTAATTAGTTCATGACATTATTATTAGGTTTAGATAGAAAAATGGTTAATAGACATAAATTCGAGTTGTGGTTTAAATTGATTAATATCATGATTTATGTTTAATTTTATAATCTATGATTTAATTGGGCAATAACTCTTCACATCCATAACACATTTTTAATAGTCTAGTCTTGTTTTTCTTATTTTTCTTATTTATTTTTAGATTCTATTTCCTTCTTAGTTTCTGAAAGTTAATCACTCAAACAAACGATGTAGAACAATAAAATGGAAGGGAGTTGTTTGCAGAATGGAATGGCACACGGAAGAAAGAAAAAGAAAGGCATCAACTTCTCATTGGGCCATGTCACACGGCAATTTCATTTGGACAAAGAGAGGCATCACGCAGGAGCCTTTCTTGGAGTCTAATGACTTGAGCTTTTGGAAGGGGAGGCACACATATGGCTTTTAGGGAAATGAGGACAGACTTACACAAATGGAGAAAAACACCAAAACGCTGGATGAAAAGAAGGGGTTGTTTTTTATAGAGAGAGAAACAAGGAGTGATTTACGGAGAGGGACCTTTAGCTTTTGGGTTTTGATGAAAAAGGGAAAAAGGGGAGCCTGTTGGGAAGGGGAGACAAAAAGACTGGAAGGAGACTTTGCAGGAAAAACGAGATGTAGAGAGAGAGAGAAAGGTGGACGAAAAACAGAGCAGCACGGAAACGAGGAGAGGTTTTTTCATTTGGGGGTCATGTAGCAAGTTTTTATGGATTGAAACTTTGAGTGCAAGCTTAGCTTTTCTTGGCGGAGAGGTCTGGTTTTTGTGGAGAGGAGAAGGGATTGACGGATTGGTTTTGGGGGAGAGAAGCTGGAACGTAGGGAGGATAAGTTTTGGGTCTGGAGCTTGGACTCCAAGGGGTGGATGAAGAGAGAGGTTTTGTCGTTTATAGTGGGTGGAAGAAGGACGCTTCACGTGCAATAATATTTTTCTGGTTTGGTGGAGAAGGTTTTTTTAGCTTCTGGAGGAACCTTTAGCTTTTGAGTTTGGGTCTTCTTTTTCTGGGCATTGAAAAAAATGGAAAAGAGGTCTGGTCTTTGGACTGGGGGACAGAGAGGGGATTATATTCTTTTCTCACTTTTGGCTTTGAAAACGAAGGGGAGAACGGATGAAACCCAACAGTAGTGGGCAGTTTTCGTATTATTTTTTTGGGCTTGGACGAAATGCAGAGGGGCTTCAGCTTTTGGGAGACGAAGGAGTTGTTTGAGCACATGGGCATTTATTTTCTGGGTTTTGAAAGATGTTGCACGGGGAGATTATTGTGGGCTCTATCTTCTCTCCACTTTTACTTTATGGTCTAAGTTATTTTTCTTGTGTTGAGTTTTGTAGTTTATTTTAGTTTTATCATGGAGGATATTTATTTGATTTTCATGGCTCTTGTGATGAACATAGTTGGCTAAATTTTCGTACTAAGGTTAGAGGTGAAGTCTAATGATTTCGGTATTGTTTTTGAATCAACATTAGAGTTTATATTGTGAGTTTGATCGATTGAATGGTTTTATTGTTGGATATTTTGATTATCTATATATTTATCTTCATTTATTGTGATTTCTGAATATATGGAGTGCTTGAAAAAATCTCTGTGATATTCAAATGAGTTTGTGAATATTATAATCATCAATCGTTCATGCTTAATCATTAGTAACTATTTTTCTTGATTTTAAATGCTAAATCTTCCAATTAAATGGAATCATTATTCTAGTTTAATTAAGTAAATCGATCAGAAATAATATTCTAAATTATTAGATGGATTCTCAAAACCTTAGTCGTTCTCCATATTAATTTCTTTTATCATTTTTATTTTATTTTGTTACTTTAAAAATCACCATCTTAGTAATTTTTTATTCTATTCGATTGCACGTTCCTTTTAGTAATTTCTTTTCATTGTTTAAGTTTATTTTCCTTATCATATAAGTCAATCCCTGAAGATTCGACCCTGTTAGGTACTACAACACCTATATACTTATATGTAAAACTGTCTTGAATTTTTGGTTTACTAGTTTGAGTTAAAGTTTAGGCACAACATGAGGGCATCCTGATCAATGAAGGATGAGACTTTCGCCTTTGAAGTAAAGATTTTAGGGGAGGGATTGGATTCTGAAATATGAGGGGCTGGGGGGATCCATTTTTCATGCCAAACTCGAATTGTATCTCCATTCCCAACTTGCCGTAGGAGCCCTTCAAGCAAGAGGGGTCTAGCAGCCATGATACTTTGCCACACAAAGGAGTCACCCCTTTTAATTTTTGCAATAGGGAAATCTGAGCATGGGTGGTACTTGACTTGTAACACTTGAGTAGCCAAAGAAGATGGATTTTGAATTAATCTCCACCCAAGTAAAGCAAGATTGAAAGCCTCAAAATATCTCGACCTGAGTCCTCCTTCCTGTTTCGCCCACCCTAGGCCCTTCCAACTCATCCAATGCAGCTTAGCTCACTACAAGAAATTTGGTCTATTTTGGCGATTTTTAAATCGTTGTAAATAATATTGTTGGGAAAAGTTATATTTTGCAGCGATTAAAAAATTGCTAGTTTTTAAATTAAAGCTGACCATTTGAGGTCTGATCCATTAATTAAGACTATTGCAACGTTGATTAATCGCTGGGAAACAAAAATAAAAAAATTTCCAGTGCTCTAAACAACGTCGCTTTTACATCGTGTGGGCGTGAAATGATCAGATTTTATTCCCCCCNTTTTTTTCCCCCCCCCCCCCCCCCGATTCCTTTCCTTCTCCTTTCCTTCTCCACTTCTCTTTGTTCCTCCCTTCTCCAAAATCACACGCACCATTACTCCACCCATTTCAGCCGATTTCATCTCCATTTTCGAACACCACCCCCACCCCATTTTCTTCCTGTGGAAGCTGAACCAGACTCGATCGGCCTCTTCCTCTGAGGTGTTTGCTCATCTTCGTATCTCTCTCTCTCTCTCTCTCTCTTGTTCTACCCTCTGACTTCGAACCCTAGGGCCTTCGTAGTAGACCCTTTCTCTCTCTCTCTCCACTACAGATTTCTTGTGGGTTTGGTGCGCGTTGTGGGAGTTATTGGAGTTTTGAGTTGCTGATCGGTGGTAAGGCCCTTCTCCTTTGCTGCTTCTCACGAACACGCCCACATCCACTTCAATTTAATTTCCACTCCCATGAAATTTCTCTGAAATGAATTTCATTTGTGCAGTCTGTGGGTTTTGGGATTTTTCCTGTGTTGCAGTGCAATTTTGGGTTGCTGCTAACAATCTCTCACAGCAATAAGCTCCCTCCCATTTCTCCTTTGCTCACGCAACACTCACTTCAGTTTTTCACTTACTTCATTTAAATCACTGAAGGTTAAATTGTATTGTTGAACAATGGTCCTAATTTGTGCTTTTGTGTTTCCTTTATAGGAGCAAATCAAGCATGCCGATAAGTATCTCGAGTATTAGTGTTGTTGTTCTTTTCTTGAGGTTGATTGTTTGTAAATACTTTTGGTAAGCTTGGCCTAACTACGCTTGTAAGCTTATGCCACTTGATTCTTTTCATTTTTTTTACTTTGCAGATTTACAACGAGCAAATTACAGATTTGTTGGATCCAAATAAAAGAAATCTCTAGGTAAAAGGAATTTTTTATCCTTTCATCTTCATGTATATAATTTTTTTAAGTATTTTTGCTACTATAAACCTTGTCTTCTTTGGTCTTTTGTTGCCTTGTTCTCCCAAATAAGAGAAGATGTTAAAATAAAATGTTGTGAAAATAAAATGTTATCTATTTGATGCATTGGAATATCTATAATGAAGGGAGATTGTGCTAAATGGATAAGAGCTGGTCTAAATACCTGTAATGCGTTTTTTTCCCAATTTTCTTTGCTTTTTGACCTTTGGTTAAGACCCTCCGAACAACCACATTTGGTTAAGACCTTTGGCCCATTTCCTCACACATATTGCTCTTGGGTTGAGCTTCTTTGACAAACAACAGAAATTGTAAATATCTTTGTTTCTTTATTGTTATGGAATCACATATTTGCTGAAAGGATCCTATTTAAACCATTATTTTTCTAGAGAAGGTTGATGGTCTAAGCAGCTTCAAAACAAGCAGAATGAATCTTATCGATCTAGCTGGTTCAGAGCGACAAAAGTTAACTGGTGTAGCATGAGAACGTTTAAAGGAAGCAAGCAATATTAATTGATCACTCTCATAGCTTGGGTATGGTTTAACATATCTTCTTGCATATTTTGTTTCATGTTTAGTGCATTTTGGTTATATTTCACTAGTTAGTATTTATTCACTTTTAGAGCTATTTATTCACTTTCACTGGTTAATTAACTTAATTAATATTATCCTAGTTAATGGACACTTGGGAGAGAAAAAGAATTACTCCCCTTTATTAAATTTTCCCAATCACCAGTAATTCTCTTGCTACTACGACTATACTTTTTGCTTTAATTGTTATGGCTTTTCTTTCACTTTGATGATTATTAGATAATCATTGAAAGTCAAGTGTATTCTATTGACTATAGTGTATTGGAATTGGTTTCATGTCTTGGTTCTTTAGGTTTCCTTACTATTGGTTATTTGCTTAGAGATTTGATTCGAATAATAGTCTTGGTGAAATGCCTGTCAAAAGAAAAGAGTAGATCTGTTGGGATTTTGGTAAACCAATTATTTAATTCAATTGTGACATGTCAAGGTTTGGTTTATAATACCCAGCCGATGCCTTGACCAATAACATTAATTGTCTAGGATTAGATGAGACTGCTTTATTTATATTCAGGCTAAGACTAGAATTATATAATTTAATAGTTTTTATGTTATTTCTACATGTTCTGAATGAATTTATTTTGCATTGTATCGTGTTTGGCTGCATTGTATCTTATGGCCTCCTTCTGCTAGCCCCATGTTATACCCAAAGCCAATAATAGCTAAGTATCTTGGTATTTGATTCTATTTGACTAGTATTTTACCTATGCTTTATGCTTTTTTTTTTTTTTTTTGGCTTGCTTGTGCATGCAGAAATTTGTTCTCAAAGTTAACATCCATTGTGATGGATGTAAGCAGAAAGTCATGAAGAAAATCTTGCAAAAATTGATGGTACAAAATTCTGAATATAGTGGTACCAAAATTGGCAATAATTAAATAGAACTTATTGCATTTTTCTTATTTTTATTTATTTAATGGCCCCAAGATTAATGAATCTGTGTTGATAATAATCTGTGTTTATAAATATGTATATAGCTAGCTACTTGTGATTTGGATTACATTTAGAGGATAAATAAAACGATTTATATAAGATTGCCTTTTCTTGAGTTTGAATCATGTTTTGACTATGTTTAACCCTTTTATTTATATTTGTTAAACTGCAAGGAGATGAGAATGTATTTTTTTTTTAACAATTTTCTTCAAGATTAATAGCCTAAGTAAGCAACCAAGGCTTTATTCAAACTAGTAGGTTCAATTGGAATTTTCTGGGAAACCTTGAGCTACTCTTGCTGCTTATGCTATACTTTCACAAAAAAATGATGTTTTTTCTCAAGTTTTCTTCAACTCTAGTATGCTTGGTATATGTAGTTGAGATTGTGGTTAAATGAGGGATGTTTGAGAGTATGAATGTACTAAAGCTGCTAGCTGTCCATGGTAGTGCATTCAATTCTGCTATGCACTCTGTTTTATCATGATACTTTGATATGCAACGAAAGTACTTGAATTAGGAGAATTAATGCATGGGAAGCCCATCAATTATTTATGATAAAAAAATGAAATAAAAAACATGTCAAAGGTTTGAACATGTTAGTAAAAGTTCTATCTTGACGTATATATATATACACACACTATATATTACAGCTTGCCTTAAAAATGAAAATGTTGAATAAGGGATGCAATTAGCAATTTCTGGGTAGTTTAATCTAGATATGGATGGTTGCTAACAGGTGTGTTTATTGCATTTAGCAATATGGATGGTTGCTAAGGGGTGTCTTTATCGAAGCAGGTACTTCTTTATCACTGCATTATGCTCGAAGATTAACAATTTATGCCCCCCATGTTATGTTGCTTAACTTTTTGGCCTAGCATTCTTAATAACTCAATTATCAGTGGTCTTTGAATAACACTGAAAACGAGGCATACATAAAATTTTCATGTAGTTATTCAGTTGTTGAGAAATTTTAATCAATTCCCATGCAAATTCGAAAGACTTCAAAACCAAGAGGTAAGCACTCTCTAAATACAAATCTTCAATTGGCTGAGTTGGCCATGACCCTAGTTTTAAATTTTCTTTTGAATTTGCTTAAGATAATTAATTTTAAGTATATTTGTAGTTTCTCCAAAGGGCACTTCTTAAGTTAAAGGGTGAAACAGATATTCAAACCTGTCAAGAAGCCTGGTTTTTTGCTTTTTCCTTGTTCCTAGAGCCCCTGACTCTTGATTTATTCTGAATGTTTTTCCCTTGTATTACTAACGTTTAATTTATAGAGTAATTCACTATAATTTTCTATAGAGTCATTCGAGAGCAAATCCTTAAAGATACTTTGAGACATGTGCATATGCGCAAGGTAAAAAATCTAAAAGGAACTTATTAATTTTTTGTGATTCCAATTCGAAGCCCTAATCTATATAATATATCCTAAATCTTGGTTGTTGAAACGTATAATGCAACAAGAAGTTTTGGAGCAAAACTGCAATTCTTCTATTGCACCTCCGACAACTATAGAGGTATGTTAAGTCATGATGATTGTCATAGACCATGTCATTAAGAAAGAAAGATGAAAATGTAAAAGAATCTGCAAGGAGACTTCAATTTAGAATGAGAATGGACTAAAATACTGCAGTAATTTTATATTACTAGTTTGGAGAACGAAAAAAGTTAACTTAATTTCTTGCTAATGTGATTAGGTACAAGTACTGCCTCAAAACAGTGCAAGTGTAAGTGGTCCATGCCAGAAAATCCATCATATATGCCGGGTTGGCTTCTTGAAAGAGACCCAGAAGTCCAGATCCTGAATTTTTTGGATTCGAATGGCTGCAATTCCTCTGAGGTGCTTACATTTCATTTGGTAGCAGAATCTTAAGACTTTAATTGGTTCAATATCTCTGCATTAAAGTGGACTTGCCTAGCAGTACTCCACTTTAAAGCATAAAGACAATCAAAGAAAATGAATGGCTCTTTGATTGGGGGAAAAAAATAAATAAATAAACTTTCTGTGAGTGGGATGCTGTGCTGTGCTATTTGTTTAAAGGAAGGTTGTCTTTACCTGGTACAGGATTCTGATGTACACTGATCCATGAGATCCCAGGCCAGAAGCCATTTGTTGACAATTTAGTGGGGCGCTGTACCGTAATCAAAAAGCTTAAATGAACTTTCTCTTGACCAAAGATTGCAATCAAGACCACTGATACTTACAGAGGACACAAGAGAAGGGTAACTTAAACTTATCCCCTTCAGCATGCTGCAACCTCGCATTTTTGGCTTATTTTATTTTATCATTGTTGTTATTAACATTTCTATTTTCCTTTTGTTTAGCTTTAGTTATGCAATAGAAAATATTTATATTGTTACTTTTCTTTATTTGCCCTAATTATTCCTCTATCTTTGCTACTTCATCTTAAACATATTCCAGATGAGAGCTTTAAAAGAAAAGCTTGAATGATGATGACGTGGCTGCCTTGGAGAGAAAGATGCAAAGTGTAGGAATGCCTTCAAATATTTGGAAGCATGCACAGAGGGAGCTAAGGTATGATCTATGAAGAAATGTGTATAAAGAGGACTTAGTCTTCTGACAAGGGTTCACATAATGTTACAGTGTGGCAATATAGTGATATTCTATATTAAACTCATTTCTATCCTCAAAATAGTGATATTCACACATTTCACTAAGATAAGTGATCAAAACTGATAATCTTAAATTAGTCAAAATTGCTAGATGCATTTAAGCCTAATTCAACATGCAGAAAGCCGAAACATTACTAGCTTATTTTCTAAAACAAAATTTAAAAGTACACTTACTCCCTTGATTCATACTCTTCACATTCAGATTTAAATGACACATCAACAAGCACATTTATATGAGCATTGCTACCTTAAAATTGAAACTTAGTCATATTAATAGTACTCCTTTTTGTGCTCTTAGTAAATAAATCATCCATGCTATTAGAACTCTAACTATAAATATGTTCAAAATCCTTTCTTGAAGAAGGTAACCCTTCATGAATTCTTAAACCAAAATATCTTTGGAAAGAAACCATAGATACAAACATAAAACTTGGAGCCAAAACATGCTTTGATAACCTTGCTCCTTTGACTTACAATCTTATGCAGCTTGATGGTTTTTCTTAGACATATGGGACTATACTCTTCATTTAGAAACCAGATCCAAGTCTTCAAACATCATATCATGCATGGACATTCTTTCTTTATAAAAATTAACTGAAAAAGATCCATGTGCGATAACAAAGCTCCAACCAAAACATGCATGGGCTTAGATGACGTTCTAACTTTTATTCCCCAAATCTTACACACAAATCATATATATTAAATGATAGACCTCATCATCGATGCATCCAAGCAAAGATCTAAGCACAACACAAATAATGAAAAATCCAATTCCCATCTAATTCAAACCGAAACTAACAGGTCCGACAGTATCAAGCTATTCTCCTCCTGAAAAGATCTTCATTCAAACACTAACATGGCCTTCTAATCATCTATGAAAGAGTAGGAAAAGAATATCACTTACAAAGTTAAAGAACTCGAACTCAAAAATGAAGACTCTCCATCACAAGCTCACTAACTCCCGTTTCTCGGTTTTACAACAAATGGAAAGTTTGGCTTGATGTCTCAAACTAAGTGTAGTTGTTTGGAAGATAAGAAGGAAAAAGACAACCACTCTTTAGAGCTCTCGGTTTCGACATTGGTAAATGAAAGAATAAGCATAGGTCCTCGAGTCATAAATTGCCCGTTCGTTTCAATTTTTTGTTGCACAATGGTTAGCCACCAAAATCCCTCATGATTAAGCTCATATTAGAGTAATCTTTGGGGTATATACCTGCCTTGTGAATGCTGGAAAAGTGGCGTGAGCTGCAGCAGGGAGATGATAGAAACTAGGTTGGAAGAGATGCCCGGTTTCAATCTTAGTGACCAATTTGTGACCTTGGATTCCAATGATATTACTGACCAGAAGTTAAGTAAAACAATTAATCATACTGCATGAACCTTATTGGTGCTAAGGGAAGGCATGTTGCAGTAGAAAAGAGAGGTGGATTGCTTGAGAATCTTACCCTCACTCTAGATTTTTTTTCCAGCTTTCTTGTAAGAGAAAAGCTTCAAATCGGTCGGGTGTTTTTTTTCCCTTTTACACTCTCTAGTGATACGAAGTCACATTCGCTTTTTAATATCCTTGTTGTAGATGCAGATACACCTAATAACGCTCATTTTACCAACGTTGATTTTCCTTTGGCATGCCGTCAAGCTCTTTCTTCTTCCCCCATTAATCCCTCTCAAGCTCCCTCTCTCCTCAAGCTCTCTGAAAAACACTCTTTTGGTCATTCTGGGGACGCAGAGGTTGGGTCTGGGCCCTAGAATGGTGCTAAAGTAGATCTGGATCATGGATCCATACGACATCTATCTGCCTTCAACGCCAACTAGTTCTTGCCATCACTACCCACTAGTTCTTACCATCATCATCCACTGGTTCTTGCCATCGTAGCCCAATGGTTCTTATTGTCCCCCTAGTTTCTTTCCATACCCTTCTTATATTTGTCATATTTAGTCGTTTCATTATTTTAATTTCTTGTTTTCTGTTTTTTCAGTTAAGAAAAACAGATAATATGCGAGTAGTGCCAATTATGATTTTGTAATTTTTCATGAGACTTGTCTTAGTTAAGAACAAATAAGATATAATTTCAACACCGCTTAAAATGGAAAGAAGCTAAAAAATAACAACAAAACTCATATCGCGTTGTCCACTTTGCCATGATTGAAGCTCCAATGACTCTAGTGCTTGAGAGAGAGATGAGAGAAACAAAGGGATGGGAGAGAAAGGGAGCTTTAGTTTGCTCACCAAGGGGTGGGCCGGGGCGGGGCGGGGGGGAGAGAGGAGGGGGGAGAAAGAGAGAGGGGGGGGGGGGACAGGAGAATAGAGATCGGGTTGGGAAAGACGACGAAATTAATGAAATCTCGCTTTATGTAATTATATTGTTAATTTTATTAGAATTCTTTTGTGTCTTCTTATTAGTGATAGGTGTAAAATAGTAAAAAACACATGTCCGGCTCCTAGCGCCTCACTTCTTGTAATCACTAACTAGGTCTAAATTCCTAATAATTTCCTAACTAAAATGATTAGAATCTGACTAAAAAGGTAGGAGTTCTATTGGTGAGGAGGGGCGTCACACCAACAGAGTAAGAGAAGTAAGGATGAGGTGCTAGATGGAGGGGCTCGTCCATGGACTTTCAAGCCTTTCTTTCACTTGAATTTTCCAGCTTTCTAAGGCCAATAAATGACCCTGAAATTCCCCAAGTACCTGGCCAGAAATTTCATTGGCTTTTGAGGGGCGGCACACACAACTGAAGCAAGGGGACAAAAATCTGATTAAAAAAAAAAAAGAACAAACACAACAAACTTGTGCTATAACGTTTTTACTAATTGTGAGGCATAGTAGCGTAAGGAAGTAAGAAAGTGACTTTAAGCATATATTTGGAACAACAAAGATCATTATCCAGCTAGCTTTGGGCGGTAGGGCCTTAATTAATGAGGTAGCAAAGTGGGCTGCCATGTGTCAAGCCCGGATTGGGCCAGCTGGTGCCACATCATCACAGAAATTTTTATCAGTCCAAAAATTTCTAAAAATTCTAACTAAAACAACGGTGCTGGTTTTTTTCGTCACATTATACTCCCAATAAGTTAGCCCAACTGAAAGGTCATAATGAATCCTAGGCCTAAAATTTAGCCCAACCCGTGACCTCCGTGGTTTAATATTCACATTTAATTTTTCTAGATTCCTACTTTTCCTTCTGGTGTCTCATATATTTAATCTATTATATAATAAAAAAATATTTAATAATTTAACAAATCACTTCAAAGTCATTTAAGACTGTAAATTAATTTTTCTTTTCTAATTCTATTGTAAACTAAGAATTTCCATTAATAAACTATGTATAGACAAAGCCATGCCCTTATAATATCAGAACATGTAGATGTGGTGGGCTATTCCTTGTTAATGGAGGATCCATGGGTGGGGTAAGACTCAAGAGAAGCGAATATTTACCTTCTTGATATTGTAATATGAAAAACACATTTTTCCTTGATCACATCTGTGACTGCTTTACTAGATTTGTAACCACACCAGAGAGAAAAAGAAAAGAAAATGAAAGAGAGACATCAGGGATATTTTACAAAGTCCTTTTATGCTCTAGCTTTAAGACATCACATGATAAGCTTAGCCCTGTGATGTTAAGAACTTATCCACCTTAGCATTACTGCCTCGTGACAAGAACTTCATACAAATCGGTGGCTTGACCCCAGCCAGAGCAAGGACAGAAGCAGGCAAAGTCCATATCCCTTCCCCACAGATCAAACCAGATGCTACTGCAGGGCCAAAAGCATCAGCCTTGCTCTTGTTTATCTTCTCCCAGATGAACAGTATTAAGCTTCCAACACACATGTCAATGGCAAAATATGGTCCTATGTAGAAGGGTATTGCCATTGCCATTGGAAGTGGAATGTACCTTCCCCACTTCTTATCCACTCTATCTCTTATCAAATTTATCAGAATGGCTGCACCAAAGAACACGTAACAAAGGAGAAGGCAATTCTTTGGTAGACTTGAAAAGCCGTCAACCCCCACAATAGCCATGTTACGGAACACAATAGCATATGGTGCAGCATATTCACTTCCAGGAACTCCAATGTCATCAAAAGCATTGTAAAAGAGCCAAAACACAGAAGGTGCAATTACACAACCCATTGCTGTGCCAATTAGTTGACTCACAAACATGGCACGCGGTGAAGCCAGTGTTAAGTAACCAGTCTTAAAATCCTGCATTAGGTCAGAGGCCGTAGAGACAATGTTCATCATAACTCCACAAGCTGCTAGGCCGGCAAGTACTCCACCATGTGAAGCACCAGCCCATGCTCCGATGGTAAAGATGGCCAGCTTTCCATAGGTGGATGCTAGGGACCAATCAGTAAGCCCACAACCATAGGCATTACAGAAAGCCAATGCGGGTGCAAATATATAGATGACCAATATGTAATACCATTTGAGTTGATGAAAGATATGTGGAAGAGTGCCTATAGAGATTGCAGCAATAGCAACATAACCTCCAATGGCAAACCACGTGGGAATTTGATCTTTGAGAAAGAGTTGGCTGCGACGCTTGTCATCATATGAGAGCTGAGAGCTTTTCGGTGAAGAATGGTCTGCAACAGGGAGTTCAGAGCTCAATTTTTTGGTCAGGAGCTGATGAGACAAGCCTAAGATGGTTTGACTTAGAACCTTGAGAAAGTTATATAAACCGTCACCCAGGATCAAGGCTATGGCAATAAATACCTGAAAAAAGGATATAAATTAAGTTCTCAATATTTTGAAAAGTGTTGACAAGGAATGAAAATCTAGAGGTGGTAGTGGTACAGCTGTCTCATTTAGTGGGAACTTACCTTGTAAGCTTGAAGACCAAACATGCTATCTGATTTGAGGTTTGCAGGATACCAGTCACCCTTCCTATTTTCTATGAGAGGCCACATCAGACCCCAAGAAAGAATCCCTCCCACCAGCACTGATACATTTATGATATAGGGGCAAATCATTCCGACTCCAACATATGTTGCGGAGAAATCAAAATAAAATCTGGGGGATAATCATATTTCCACATTAGCCAAAATGAATGTAGGGTTTAGTAGAGCAAAATGCTTATCAAATGAAAATTGTTCTTTGCATCAAGTAAAACAAAGTTTTATTAAGAGGAAAGAAAAAAAATGATTCTAGATGTACCTATATTTATATGCCTTGAGCCCTAGTGAAGGGAACTGTAAAAATCCACAGTTGTCTCCAGCGGTGTAGAACCATTGAAAGAAACCCCATAAAAAGCTGAAGGTGAAAAATTTTCCCAATGCTTTCACTTGTTTCCTGTAAAGTAGAATAAAAGAAGACAGCTTCTATAATTTCTATAGGGTCAAGTTTAACCAGAAGCCGTAAGTGTCGGGTGCCTTACTTTGCTAATTTTGCTCCATGAGGTGTGTGGAAGCTGTTGATAAGATGAGCAGTGGCAGTACCACTGGGATACGTCAGTTTGAAGTCTATGATCATAATCTGAAACCAAAATAAACAATGTCATTGTAGAAAAATGGGAATATGATAAGGTTTTGTTCTGTTCAATGAATTATTTTTGTTCCCTTTTCACCCCCACCCCCACAAGCATAACACGTATTCACATTTCACAGAACAAGTGTAAATATGCTGCCACATACCCTTCGAAGAGGCACCACCGAGAAGAGTCCTAGAAAGCTGACAACAAAGAGAAAGCCGATGATCCACCCTAATGATGGGTTTTTGAAATCATGAGTATCTGATGATTGTTCGGAAATGCGTTTACTCATTCCAAAGAGGTAACTTCCAAAGCCTCCTGTTATTACAAATCAATTAAAAGTAGTAGTTTTCAGTCTGCAAGTTAAAGTTATTAGCTAGAGGAAAACAATATTACTTCTGGAGTACAGAAAATGAATTTTACCCATGAGATATTGATTGGGTCAGACTATCATTATGAGATATGGGTGTAAACTTCTAGATTAGTCATCACAACTCAGAATCTTTGTGCAACACACTCAAACTAGGTCATCCATACTCTAGTTTTCAGATATTTTGAAAAACTCGACATAGTTTTTAACAATAAAATAAAAAGAAAGATTTTAATGTCCATAATCCCAATGCATTCATGTTCACACGCATATGTGTATTTATATATATATATATATATATATATATATGTATAAGAATTCATCACAAATCAGACTTGCTATTGACACTTGACAATAAATTGTACCGAAAAGGATCATGGACTTGAGTGGATATAGTACTCTGATGGAACCTTAGAAAAAGTGACCACCAATCGCCTTAGAAAATCAACTAAGCTAGTTTTATTGCAATTCTTGATGAACAGATATATTTTTTTTAATTTCAGTCAATCAATGTAGTCAAGTCTTAGCATATGAAACTTGCATAGGAAAGCAGGATTTGGTTAATTAAACCTCTAATCTCAATTTTCCCAAAATGAACAGAGCTGAAACATCCCACTGATATAGTTTATTAGCTTCATTTAGACCTTCACTTTTATTGAAGTTTTAAACTTTGGTTACTTACTTAGGATACACAAATTATGAATCAGGAAAATTCTTCTGTGTTAACACTTAAAAAGAAACGGATATAGGGGGGGAAATGTAAAATGCATTACGGAGAGAAAGTGTGTTGTAATGAATTAAAATTTTGACACGAGAAATGAAGCAATCGGTACTTATCAAAAATTTTAATGAAAGGATGATGTAAACAGAAACTGGTATTTGCTTAACAGAGTAGCAGCAATCTTATATTTGTCGACTCAAAAAAGTCCTACTAATAGTAAACCAGATGCAGACCAAAACAGACTGTGTGTATAACACAGTGGGAAGGATAGGTACAGAGAAAACAAACACAATCTTTTGTAGTGAATTGTTGTCTCCACTCAAACGCTCTAATTGACCATGCCATCTTATTTTTTATTCGTTTGACTTATCAAAAATAAAAATTTATTTGTTTGTCTATTTATGGGAAAGGTGGGTTCTTTCTACTTTGTTAAATACTAAAGTAAACACTTTGGAAGAGGTGAATATCTTTTAGTAAAACGGAACAATACACTAATGTTTTTTTAATTCTCCTTTATCACAAGGGACAGTTTGGAAACCTTTTTTTATGACAGGAAACTCATTGAGACAGGATTCTTCAAATCCATCTCAGAAGAATAAACTCTCAATATACTATCCCACCATCAAAATTTGGATTTTCCCTATGATATTTTGAACTCTTGTATCCCATATTCTCCAAACCGTCATTGATTGGTCCTAACTATGCTTTTTTAATTTTATATATATATATATATATATATATATATAAACTATGCTTTTAACACAATCCAACAAAACTGGTATCTAGGCTACATACCGCCCAGATATTCCTGGTTTTGTTTATGAGTGACAAAAAAGATTAAAAAAAAGGTTCATTTCTACTCGTACTTTGGTCCCGTCGGACAACTTGCAGCTTGTTCTCTACTCGAGTTGCTTGGTTAGGAGAAAAGAAACCCAGAAAGTCTAATCTTTGGGTGAATTAATAATGTAGTAGAGCCTAGCCGCTTGAAATCTCCACTGATGGGCACTATTTTAGGTTTTTTTTTTTTAATTCAATTAATTGCCAAGAATTGCGACTAAAATTTGAATTTAGAACGAATCTAAATATATATAATTCTTAAAATTTTTAAAGATATGATTGATACAGATTTTTTTTAATTAAAGGGGCTGAAAATTTGATCTTTTAAGTCAAGGGTTTGGCCAACAAATTCAGAGAGGCCATATGATTAACAGTTCCCTTAACCCAGATTGCGAAATTAGCACCAATTCAATTGATTACTCGCTATTTCAGAATTAACGTTCAGACCGTTCTAATGTTCAAACGCTTCTAACAATTCCATTATGTTTATCAATAAAAAAATTCCAAAATTACATTCAAATAATGGTGATGAAGCGAAGAAGTAATGAACCAGGGAGATGAGTAAAATGAGTGAAGGGGGACTCATACCACTAAAGGCAATGCCAGAAGAAGCCACAACACAGGTCTGGATGACAGTATTTTCCTGCCGGGTGAAAGGCTGCTTCAACAAGCCAGATTTCTGAAGCAACTTGGTCCATGTCCTGACGAAGAAGAACCCCAAGAGACCAGCAGAGACATTGAGGGAAGGTATAATACCTGTGGTGAGATTGAGCTTCATCACTATAAAGGTGAACAGTATGCTCAGGAAGAAGCTCACCACGAAGGCTCTCATGGTCAGCTGCTTCCTCCATGACGGCACCTCTTGATCTTCAAACAATCGCTCCACCGATATCTCCCCTACTTCTTTTTTGAGCTTTTTGTCCCCCGGATCACCATTTTGTTCATCTTCCGCATCAACGCCACTCACCTTCTTGTCCTCAACCTCATTCCGACCCATTATCTTCTCCTCTTGCTAAAGATAAATGGTTCAAAAGCTCTAGGAAGTGCTTGATAATGGGGATTTTTCCACTTCGAAGGTGGATATAGGCTGTGTTGCCAACTTGCCAGTATTTACTATTATTTAATATTTTATTATTATTTATTATTTTTCGTGTCCGAGGGAGTCGATAATTGAGGTCGTAATCACCTCTTGCGCGTGAGAGATAAGTCTCAGGAAAGTTGGCAGTGTGGGGACCAAAAAGGGGTCCAATGAGGAGTGTCTGAAAATCCAGACGGAAGTATTTGGATTTTTATGTCGAGAAGTGTTCTATTAATAAAAAATAATAATAAAATAATTAAAAATAATTAAAAAATAATAATAAGATGTAGAAGAGTAGACACGTCCAAACGCATAACGGTGACACTGCGACTACATTGACGTCTTTGACTCTGTGTCGGTTAAGTTAGATTTGGAAAGTGAAATTATAAATAAAATTTTTATTTTATTATTATAATTTTTTAAAATTTTTATATAAAATATAATAAATAATTTAATTTTTTTTAATTTTAAAATAATAATAATATTAAAAATAATATTTTAAACTTTTATTTAAGATTAAAAATTCTCATCTTATTATCCAAACTTATCCTAATAAGCGAAGGGCCATGTAAAAAACTACTAATTGTCCAATTAGTTTTAAAACATATAAACTAACGGTGGCTACAAAAAATTAAAAAACTATTACACTTTATTTGAATCGAGAGAGCATCTCAATTTATCTCATTTTGTTTGATCTAATTATTATAATTTATCAAACTTTTACATAAAATATGTTGAACCCAAGGTTTTAAGTTTTGTATAATTATATATCTACACATAGATTTTGATGATAACAAATGAATTCAAAAAATAAAGGAGTCTCAAACTCAAGTTATCTACACAATAGAGTCAAGCACATCAAGAAACCAAGTATGAGTAAGAAGGGAACAAGTTCATATTAAAGTCATTGAGTAATATTGTAAATCTATTAAAAATTCGAAATTAGGATTAAGGCTCAAAATTAATATTTTATCATAAAGCATTAAAATACATTTTCCACATGTGCATTAATATTGTGAAAATTAAATTTTAAAATTTTAAAAGATAATTGATTGTCATCTTTCACATGTGCATGACATGATTAAAGGTTTGAACTTTGAAAATATTAAAGATGATTGATTGTCATCTTTCACATGTGCATGTTTTATTTGAATATTTTCAAAAGTGATTGATGTTTTTCTTGACTTATGCAAATGGAATATGTCTTTGTTTGAAAATTTTGAAAAGTAAAGTGTGCTCATTTTGTTATATGCAAAAAGTAAAACATTAGATTTGAATTTTTTGAAAAGTAAAGTGTGTTCCTTTTGCAAAAAGTAAAAGATTAGGTTTGAAATTTTTGAAAAGTGAATGATGATATCTTTGACATGTGAATCTTTTTAAATTTGAATATGAAGTCTCATATGCCTATAAATAGATCATTTGAGAGCTTCACATTCACAACACCAAGAGCATACAACATTCATTTAAAACTTTCATTCTCTTTTCTCTAAGCATTGAGCCTTAACCTTTGTTCATTTTGAGAGATATAGTTTGCGCTGTATTGTTCTTATTTCACTCATTGAGGAGTGTTTTATGATAATCTACCCACTATCAATTCTTGTATCAGTAAAAGGGTGTGTATAACCCTTGTGCGTGTAGAAAGTGTTCTACACAGGGAATAGTTGAATCACCACGTGTAAGGTGATTGCAAGTGTAGAGGGTGTTCTACACGGAGGCGAGGATGTAGACAGTGGGGCCGAACCTCGTTAACATACTGAGTTTGCTTCTCTCTTATCCTTACTCTTTATATTTATTGTTGTTTCATATTTTTTTTATATTTTATATTGTATATTTGATTTATAATTGTTATTTTTTAAATACAACTCAATTCACCCCCCTCTTGTATTAGTCATCTGGGCAACAAAATACAATAAACAATTCAACTTTTTTCAATTTTAAAAATAAAAATAATATTACAAACTAATATGCTAACAATATATTATTCAACTTTTAACTTTTATATCATTTTAACTCATTATCCAAATCTCATCTTAATTGTTGGATTTGTTCTTTATGCTTTCAATGTTTTACAAAGTGAAATGATATTTGCAGTCAAAGAGTGCGTAAGTATCATGCAGTAATTATTTTTTAAAAAGTAAGTAAATATGAAATTCACTTGAAATTTTTTTTTAAAGGTGGACACCCCCCTCTTTTCTAAAATGAGTGTACGTCGTTTGCACAACTCATGACTATATATAATGTTAAAATATAAAATAAATAATAAAATTTATATTTTTCCTTCAGTTTAAACTTTTGAGACCAATGATGATTTCACATATTATTAGAGCAAAAGTTTTGAGTTTGAATTCTGACTCTATATTCTATCCCATTTAATTAAATATTCTACATGTTGGACTACTTATTGAAATGGAGTTTGGTTCACACATGAGGGGAAGTGTTAAAAATACAACACAAATAATTAAATCTACATTTTCCCATAAGTTTAACTTTTTAGGACAAGTGGTGATTTCATAGGGTATTTAATACAAATAATTAAATCTACCTCTTCCTATCAGTTTAAACTTTTGGAACAAAAGGTACGTTGGGACAACTATATTTGTTTCTCTCTCCAGCGAAAACGCTTTCTAGAGAAGGCCTAAAAATCTTACTTTCTCCATCCAGACCCTCTTCCTGTTTGTATAGTCCCAACACTGTCCTACTCTGTTTTTTCTTTTTTTGTTTTCCTTCATTTTTTTATTGTACCATAGAGAAGTACCATAGAGAAGTGCCAATCTTCTGCTTTTTGGCCACCCACGACCATCACACGCCACATTGCAAGACTCCCCAGCCATCAATCCATTAGACGGCAGAAACATATCATCAAAAAGAGTGACACGCGTCTCATGCGTGGCTCAAACGGTGCGTGGATCTCACACGCCACCACACCGCGGTGAGTCTGCCATCGCCATGTACTACATTTTTGGCGTCAGTAGACTCGGATCTCTTAGATCGACAAATGATAAATGGTCAATTATGTGACATTAATACTCTTAAATATCTTGAGTAAAAGTGCTTTATGAGTTAAAATAAGAGTATTAGTTAGATAATGTGAATTAATTTTCTTTGACATGCGAAACAATATATTGCCCCTAATTAAACATAGATGCATGCATTTTGATTGGGGCCGACTAATTCAGGAACTTGGCAAGTGGGCAGCACACACCAAGAACTTCAAACACTCAAACCGGATCAATGCAGAAAAATAAAAGAAGCAACCCACGGCAAAGCAGTGCAGCACCTCAATATAGAACAAAAGAGGAAACACTAGCAACCACTAGGGTAGCACACAACCAGAAGAAACTCACGGCACATGCTTGCAAATTCAATGCAGAAAATGGACACAACACATGCAGAAAGTTCAACTCACATGCAGAAAAAGCAGAAAACTGCAGCAGAAAATACACATGCAGAAAGTTGAATATACACATGCAGAAAATGAAAGAAACACATGCAGAAATCAACAATGCAGCAACTACCAACAAGAAACCGAACATGCAGGACATGAAGCAGAATGAAGAAGCAGCATCACACGGACAGCAACTTACAACATGCAGAAAGCAGAAAAGGAAGATGCAAAGCAGCAGAAAATGAATTCAAAACTCACGGCACATGCTTGCAAATTCATGCAGAAAGTTCAACTCACATGCAGAAAAAAGCAGAAACATGCAGCAGAAAATGAATTCAAAACTCTCGGCACATGCAGGACATTAAAGCTAGGCTGCCACATGCACTACACATGCATCAAACGTGGAACTCACGGATGGAAAAGAAAAAATAGAAGAAGCAGCAGCAGAATGTACTTGGACAGCAACACACAAAGCAGCAGCTCATGCACATGCAGGAAAACTAACGCACATGCAGAAACAACACGGATGCAGAAAAGCAAAAGGACAGCACTCAAACATGCAGCAACCACTTCACATGCAGAAAGACACGGACAACAACCAACGTGGGCAACAAAACACATGCAAAAAGAGAAGAAGCACATGCAGAAATCATGCTGCAACTCATGGCTGGAAAGCAACCAGCACATGCAGAAATACAAGAAATGCATCACTCGGACTCCAGAATTTTTTTGTTTGTTTTGTTATTTTTTTGAGTTGGCTATAAGGTTGAGAACCCTATAAAACCAACGGGGGGCAGTAGGAGTGGGGAGGTTTTTTTCTTTTCTTGAAATAGGAGCGGCTGTTTTGGTCCTAGGGGGAGTTAGTTTTCAGTTTTATTTCCTTGTTGTAGTTTCCTTCTTTCAGCCGGCTTGTTCCTTTAATTTTGTTTTTTTTCTTTTACATGTCCTGCTGTAGAGATTAGGAGTAGAGCATGGAAACTTTAGTTCTTTTTTTTTTTGCAATATTAATTTTATGCTTGTTAGCGTGGCGGTTTCGTTTTAGTTTTTGTAGATTATTTATTTCTTTAATTTAGTTTGTCTTATTTCTTCGAGTTGATATTATAGACTTTTTATTTTTATTTCATTCTAAAGTTTATTTATATTTTCTTAGTTTTTGATATGGTTTCACTTAGATTTATTTTTGTCACTAAAAATATCATGTGTAACTAATTTCTAAAGCTTGGGTTGTGGGATGAGATTTAATTTATTTTAGATTCTAGTTTGATGCAATATTTTATTGTTTAATATTGATTTCACTAAATTACTAGTCGGATTCAAATGGAAAATAGATTGCGGCTCTTGCTCTTGTTTTGTTGTTGACGTAAGGCACAACAAAAGCTTGAATTTATCAAGGCCTCTTTCGATTGATTACGAATATAAATTTGGCTAGTAAATTAGAGAATTTCTTGAGAAAATATTGCAAAAACTTGAGCTTAATTTTTATCTTCCGAATATCAATTCCTTGACTGGATTGTTAATCGAGAAATTATCTAGAATCCGAAATAAAAAGAATCTCAAACCCAACCCAAGTGTTTGTTTTATTGTTTCTTGCAAGTTTAATTCATTTGCTACACACTTTCTCTAAGTCTCTTAGTTTTGGTAATTTTAGAAATATAGATCCACATCAATTTTCATCTTTCATAATCGATACATCTTTTACACAAAGAAAATCTCACAAACGCTTTGATAATCCCTTTGTCCCTGTGAATTCGATCTTGGGACTTACCCTTGTATTACTTTGACAGCTTCTACGCTTGGAAGACAACATTATAAGCTGAGTCAACAAACCTCCACTCTCTTAATGTGGCGCATAGTCCTCACAAGGCCACCACAGTTCCTGGCGGTCGCCTGCCGACGATTCGACTCTTCTTCTACTTGCTTTCTTCCTATGTTATCATTCATCCTAACCAACGATTATGAGAAAAAGGTAATGAAAGTCTCTTTCAATTAGTCCAGATTGGTGACTGCAGCACAAATCCATTCATTAAGGCTTTTAGTCGTAGTATAATAATAGATTTATTAGACTGTATCAAAATTACTCCAGGCAGCTTCCCCTTGTAGAAAATGGGTGTGGTTCAAGTCATTAGCCCCAAATGCTTATTTTTTTTACTTTTATGTGTGTTGTACTAGTTGGTTGGGAATGAATGTCGAGGCCTCCCGCTCTATTATCTCTTGTATCTTGTAACTATTTTATATATAAATAATATTTTGCTTCGAAGAAAAAAAGCTTTAGGGACAAATTGAGTTTTTATATGGTATTAGAGCAGATGTCTTGAGTTCGAATTCTGTCTCTACACGTGGTAGGGTCTGTCATTGAGGGGAAGTCTAGCCCACACATGAAAGGGGAGTGTTAAGATATAAAATAAATAATAAAAATCTACATTTTTCCATCAACTTAAATAGGTGGTATCCCGTGATTTTAGAGCAAATGTAACACTCAGGTCCAACACTAGACCCGCTTTTTAAGTATTTTTGGGTTTATAGGTATGAAAAGCTCATTTGGGATTATGAGTAAATTTTTTAAAGAAACTACGAGTCTAAGATTTTAGTTTTGGCGGATATTGAATTTTTATTAGGCTTGCCATTTTAGTTAGAATCATTAAATATTTTGGTTTGGATGGAATCTTGGTTTGGGCTGAGAAAATTATGGAATAAGTATATTTTTTTTAAGAATTAGTCGAGACCCAAAATTAGGAGAAAAAGCCCAAGCCATGAGATCTTGTATCAGACTCCATGTTCTACACGATTCATGTTCGTTTGTAAATGCATGCACGCTTCAATCACGTCCATTTTCCAAGGCTTGCCAATGCATGTCTCTCTTTCCCTACCTCTCTAGGGTTTAGTTTTCAATCCTTTAGATATACTTATGCACATCACAACCATCCTTCATGCACGAAGAAATCCTAAGCTGCCGCTGCTCTCTTTTCATGACCTCAGCCATCCAAACACCTTATAGCATCTACCCTCCATTATGCATGCACGACAATACCACCTTCATGTAAGCACAACCCAGCCAGTGCGTAAAGCCACGACAATCCTAGCGTTTCACCATTGTCCCACCCCTCAAAGCCATTGTCCCCACAGGAAGGCTTGCCCAGACCTCACTATCATAGCCAACCCTTAACCCATGTCAGAAAACACCACCCTCAACCTCATCGAAGGATCTATGTTTTTGCAGCTCGAAACAAAGCACTTCATCTCGTGTAGTGCCACCAGCCATAGCAAGGGAAGCCCAGCAACGTCGACGCCCCAGCCACTTTGTGATCTACTGCTACCCATTCACCTTGTTGCCGCTGCATTGCTGCCCTCTTGGTGAGTATCCCATGCGGTCTCTCTCTCTCTCTCTCTCACGGCTTACTGATCTCTTTCTCTCTTGTCTTCTCTCTCAGTCATCTCTCTCTCTCTCTCTCTCTCTCTCTCTCTCTCTCTCCAAGCTTTCCTGCGAATTCATCTCAGTTGTCCATCGACATCAACATCCAGCTCCGATTCCTTGTCCTAGTTGATCTAGCTCTCTCTTGGTGAGCTTAGTTTCTATGTATGTTTTGGGTTCTTTCATGTTTTAGAAACTTTGTTTGTAAATCTTTTTGTTTAACTTCCCAATTTATTTCCTAAAACATCCCTTTAGTTGAGTTTTGTATTTAAAAGTCTAGTGCTCATTTTATAAGGGTTTTAAACTTTTATTTTGTTTTTAAATATATAGCTTATAAAGCAAATAAATATAGAGTTGAATTATATTATTTAGTAATATATATATTTTAAAATATGAATTTTTGAAGTGAACAAGAAGTACAAAATTTTATTTTGAATCCTTTTAAAAGAGTACTTTTTATTTAACCACAATTATGATTTTCTACTTATAATGATTTTGATATTTTGTAGTTAGACCTCAATAGTAAATGAGTTAGAATTTAATACTTTAGTCAGAGATTAAGTTGGATACTGAGGAATTTGGAAAGTGATGATATTTTTGGGTTAAGAGAGCTTTAAGTTTTTGAGGAATTAAAATAGGCGATTTTTATATTTCAGGTGCGATTACAAGTTACGGAGACTTATTCAAGTTATATGATTTTCTATAGGTGACGATTGATTATTTGTTGAGCACTGTTGTGAGGGATTTTTGAAAGACTAAGAAGTTCAGGTAAGCGGGGTTCCTATACTAGACTTTGCATAAAAGAAATGAAACGAGGTTGACTTGAAAAATATGCATGTTTTGTTATGAAAAGAATTATGAAACAACCTCAGTTATTTGTTCTCCATTACTCATGAAATTTAGTATTTTCTAACATGACTAGTGTAGACATGAATTATTTTGGCATTTTGTTCTGAACTATGCAAAAGAAAGAGAATATGAAATTTTGTGAATAAATTATATCTTTGTGATTTGATTATATTCTGTTCTGAAAATTTTTTGTACTCTGATATGTTATGATATGATTTCTGAAAACCTCTGGCATGACATTCTGTTTCTGTTTCTATTCCGTTCTGACCTTACCAAGAGTATAAAACTCCTCTGTTAGGGTCGGTATCAACTTTTTTGTTTCCGATACACCCACTTTGGAAATAAAGTGGTTTCTACGTGGTCTTTTCTATACGCACACTCGAGGCTCTAAGAATAAATGAGGGAAGATTCACATTCTGTTTTTCCTCAGTTAGCTACTCGGGTTTGCACAACCATACCACGGGGGTTAAACATGGTCTCTGTTCTAATATGATATAATAGGATGAAGATGCTCAGTTATGCTATGTCAAATGAATTTTGAATAAGAATATTTTCTTAAACTTTCGTTCTGATATTTTTGATAATATGTTTTGATTATGCATTTTGAGGGTAAAAATATTTTGTTCTGCATTCTAAACTCTATAAATGCTCATGTTTGCACACTGGTATATGTTCTCTACTTAGTGAGTTATTGATAACTCACCACTTATCTCCACAATATTTTTCAATTAATTTTGATGGTTAAGTTGGAGAGCAAGAATATGTAGTGTTAGAGAGTTTAATTATTGTAGAGGAATAAGTGCCCTAGGGTACAAGTACTTATTTGAGAGTCATAATTAGTAAATTGTTTATTTTCGATTATTTTGATAATTTGAGTTCAGGATATTTTCGAGTCTTTGGAGGGTTTCTAATTTATTTTTTTGAGAATTTTTTTTATTGTTCCTATGAAGGAACATGGATATTTGATTTGAGCAAATGAATTAATATTTTATAAAGTTTTTTGAATTTTATAGTTGTAATATTGAAGTTGATATTAAGTAATATGAGCTAACTCTCCAGATCTCCAGAATCGGAGCATTACAGTTGATCACAGCAGAGGTCTTGAGTTCAAACTCTGACTCTACACACTTATTAAGAGGAAGTTTGGCCCACACTGAGGGTGAATGTTAAGAATATAATACAAATAATTAAATCTACATCTTCCCATCGACTTAAACTTTTGGGATAAGAAGTGATTTCGCATCTAGCATTAATATTTTTATAAAAATTAGAGATATGATATTTGCAGTCATAAAATGTGTATGTCATGCACTTCTTTTAAAAAAGTAAGAAAATATGAGATCTACATAAAAATTAATTTTTTAATAGTAGATCTCACTCTTTTTCAAAATAAGTGCACCATGTTTACACAACTTAGGACTTAATCTAACATTATTCTAATGGATAAGAAACTCCAATTCTCTTCCATATTGCAATTCACATATTATGATTTAATTAGTAATCAAATTTAATTTTGACTTTTTTTTTCATAAATTAAATCTTACCATTTTATCATTATATAGTTTTAGAAATTTACATTTTGATACCTTCATCTATCTTGCATTAGCTTGCTAATGAAACAACTGATCGCGTTCATGTTGGCAATTAGAAAGTGATATTAGGGTTGGCAATATTTAACACGATTTATAAATTTGACATGAAATAATATGAGTGTGATTTAACATAGGATGAATATGAGTGTGATCTAATATTTTCTCATTTTGAAAAGGAAATCAATTTCTTTATTCCGAAATATCTTATAGCACCTGATATTTCGAGTATGCATGTTTCTCTATTATTTCTTTTATACTTAATATTTGCAAGATTTATTAAAAATCTCTTCATTTTGGCTTTCTTGGATAACCTCTCCCATATTTTAAATAGGGTTAATTTCACTTTGCCACATTGAACTTTCACGCAATTCATAATGTGCTCCCCAAACTAATAATTTCGTCATAGTGGAATTGCTAACTTTCAAAACTGATCAATCCCCCCATTCTGTCTACCAATAGTGTAAAATGCAACGGAAAGTGCCTCCATGTGCTGCTCACATACATAACATTCACTGCAAAGATAAAAGCACCCTTGACTTCATTACCCCCAAATCGAAGGAGAAAATTCCAAAACCCTAAGTCAGTGCCTTTTCTTCTCTCCAGACCAGACCATCGATTGTTGTTCTCATATTGACAATCTGAAGGAGAACTGGTGTTTCATGGCAAACGCATCAATCTGAGTGGCTTCTTTTTGGTTCATCTTCATCAAATTGCTCTCTGTCTTTTTCACTTTGTGCGTGTTGCATAGGTGAGTCCATGTCGAAGTTTGTTAGTTGATTGTATATTTCATTCCAATGATAGAATTTGTATGTTCTTTGTATGAAAATGAGAAATTTGGCATGTGTATATACTGTTAGAGGGTTGGGCATTGTTAACTTTAAGCATATGAAAAGCTAGGGTTTACAGTATAAAAAATTGGGTGTTTCTATTTAGCTGGAATATTTGTTGTTCCATCTGTGCGTATCTTCAATATTTGTGCATGGACATATGTTCAATTAGTTATACGTGAATTTTGCATTGTAAATGTTTTGGTTTTGAGGATATCTATGTTCAATGTTGCACATGGATGGGTCCAATGTTGTTTGTTTCCTAATATGACACTAGTGTATTGCTGAGTGGCTTTAGTGGTCCCAGTTTGAGAACAACTATAGTGTGGATGTGTTTTCTGTTGTCGGGTTGTGACAATAGTGGTCCCTTGCATAGGAAAATGGACAATTTTTTTTGTTTGGTCCAAAAGTGCCCAATAGTTTACATTCTGTTTGGTCTAATAGTTTACTTTTGTTTAATTTATGTTTGATGTAATAATTGATTACTTTTAATTGACTCCGTGGTCCATGACTAATTTAATTGACAATATTTTGTAGGATAGCTACGATGAAGTTGCTTTTTGAAGTCCATCATGGTGGGGTAATTATGTAACTCTCGTCCTTGTGGTGGATCATTTAGAAAATAATTTTATGAAAATAAACGGGAATTGCGGTTCCTTTTGAAATTTCTTTTCCTTTCATGCCAGGATACAAAAAATTCCATATTTATAAATAAAACCTTGTTTTCTTAATTTAAAAGGTTACAGCGGAAAACATTAAAATTTATAATTAAAGTCTCTCGTACAAAATAACATGCCTAGGCTTTCATGCTCTTCCCCTAGGGCTGTGGCCATCCTTACGCGTCATGCTCATCTTGTCCCTGGGGGGAACACATAAAAACTAAAATGAGTCGATGACTCATAAGCATTACTTCATACAGTTAAAATATAATAATATAGGTTTTCAATCATGCATTCATCACTCCATACATATCATATACATATCATGAATAGACATGCAATTTATTTTAAAATGTTGCAAAGTGGGATTTTTATTTAAAAATGTTTTCTTCTCATAAAACAGTTCCCCACGCCTCGCTGCCTTCATTTTTTAAAGAGTCTATTCTTGCATACATTGTTTCATACATACATGCATTCTTTCTTAACATGCATACATTCTTTCTTATCGCTTTCAATGGCCGTTGCACACTATTGCGCCTCGTGTGCTGGGGTTAGCGGTCTTTTGGACCTGATTCAGCCCGTACCCATGGGTTGGTAATCCATTCCTTCAGGGTGCAGCACTGGGTGCACTACTAGTACTACTTATCCGGCATTGCAATCTACCCAGTCTATTCCTTCGGTATCTTTTCCATTCCATTCATATGGTCGTTGCATATTTTTATGCATTAAGCATTCAATCCATTCATTCATTTCAGTCCTTTCATTCCTTTACAGTCCATTACAGTTCTTTCATTCGTTTCATTCGATTCTTACAGTTCTTAACAATTCTTACAGTTCTTCAGTCCTTTCATTCATAAAAGTCATTTTAAAAGTATGGGACATTTTAAAACAATTTTCTTTCATGGCTTTGTTTAAAATGTCAGTTCGTGCATCATTTAAAACTACAGTTCATTTCCTTTCATGAACATATATACAATACGTATAACTTATAGCATCCATCCACATGCATACACTTACATACTTTGGGTGCGTGAGAAGGGACTACCAAGGAGGGCTGTTACGTACTTATACTTGAAAACTTATACTTAGCATTCTTTCTTAAAGCATTGTTTCACGTCAGTTTGCAAAGCATCATAAAAGAAAAACGTTTCTTTTTCGTCTTCTTTTATTTAAGAAAACTCTAGAAGATTATGAACGCAATACTTACCTGGACTTCATGACATATTCATTCCATGCAGTCCATTTGTGTGCATGTCAAGTGGCAACCTACATGTATACACATAACCTTACGTCATTCTCTATCTAATGCATAAGTAACTATTCTAAAAATAGAACTAGGCTTCACTTGGAATACTCTTCATTCATCCCTGGGCTCTTACGTGCCATTTACTATGCTAAAACCTTTGGAGTCTTATTAAAGTGAACCTCTATGATTCACCTTAGGGTTAAGACACTAAGACCTTCGTCTTACTCTTCTACCAATCCACATGTCGAAGCATGACTCAGACTAACTAAGTCATGCATCCCAGTCCTAGACATTTACCCATTACTACTTTCATGTATCCTAACCCATACTCAATCCTCATTCCCATCCATATAGGCCACTTGACTTTAAGCCAACTCTGAGGCTTAAACATCGTGCAACCATGCTTAGAAAAGATTACCCATTACATATGGTAAAAATGTCCAACACATGTACCTTATCCATTTTTCACCTAAGATCAACTTATAGTTCAATAAACACTCATTTGTATAAACAAGCTCCATACTCCAATACCAACCTGTTCAAACCCAGTCGATAGGATTATTCCTACTTCCCGACCCTGTACAATTTCATCCCGACACTTAACAATAGGACTACACCCACAAATGCACCTCTGTCACGTCACGTAGATTAAGACTTATCCCGAGTTACGGCATGACGCTCATCATGCTTCCGTTGCACTACTCTTACACTTTTCCACCACTTTATATATACTCTCAGCCATAAGTTAACCTTAAGATGACATGCGTCACCTCAGACTACAGGCCACGTCACAGCTACTGCAGGACACTGTTACACATTTTCCAACTTTACACAATACACTCTACACTCCTCAACTATGCAACCATTCTTTTATTCACGACACGTCATACGGTGCATCGCTACACAACACAAAGCACACGCCACGTGTACTCTTTTCACTCTAAGCCATGTGTCACTACAACGCACATCACTCAATGCGTCACTGCAGTACATGGAGCACACTCAACGTGTACTCTCTTCACACACCATGCAGCATCACAACTATTGCATACACCTCAAACCCATTCTCACAGCACAAACAACACCACACAGTTATACCCAACACTTCGTTACACAGCCACACTTCACTTCACAACTACGCAGCGAACTCCACAATATTACTAACAACACAATTTACAATCCAACTAACTAACTAACATTAATATAAATAATGAGAGATAGAGGGTTATACCATCGACGAGATAACCCCTGCGTTGCTCGCTGCTCGTCAATGTCAAAGACGTTGGAGTCTTACAGTGGCTATCCACCATGTAAAGTGGCGGTTTGGGCTTAGGAATAGCTAGGTGTGGTCTTGAAAAGGCTCAAGGTGGCCTCATGGTGGTTTGGGTGGCAGAGCACGGCGGCATCCCATCGTGAACAGTGTACCCGAGAGAGAGTGAAGGTGTGTGAGAGAGGTTGAGGGAGGTGTGGTGGAGCTATGGTGATGAGGGGGTGGCTAGACGATGGCTCACAGCAGCAGATTGGTCGTGAGTAGTATAAACCGTGTATGTGAGAATGAGGGAGAGTGAGAGCTGTGGGTAACTTGGTTGGACTTGAAAATAGCGAGGGAAAGTCGCAGGTCGTGGTGGTGAGAGGATCATGGTGGTGGTGGTAAGGTGGCGTAGGTAACAGTGCACGGTGGTGAAATCGTGTGTGTGTGTGCATGTGACCCATCGAAGAGAGAGAGAGGTAGGGGAAAGGAAGACCATGGAAATGAAGCCCATGGAGTGGGGATGCCGTTGGTGGTGGTCGGAGGCCAAGCTGGCCTTGTATGGTGGCACTACGATGGAGAAATGGGCTTGAAACTCATTTTGTGGAAGTTGCCGTGGAAGGAGGAGGAGGACGCGTGGGAGCTCGCTAGTGGGAGGAGATGTTGGCCAAAGGGAGAGGAGCAGATGGTGACTGACAGTGAGACCATGGATGGTTGGCAGTGGTTGGGCTGGAGGAGGGAAGGGTTCGGTTATGGAGAGAGGTTGTGCGTCGAGTTAAAGGGGAGGGAGAGGAGAGAGGGGAAAAAGATAAAAGTGAGCAAAAAAAGAGAGAGGCTTGAGTATTTAATCCAGACCCTTCGTTTCGGGATCTTCAAAACGATCTAACGGCGAGTTTAAATACTGATTTGAAAATACGTAAAACACTGAGAGGAATCAAGATAAAATATTATTTTATAAACTAAAATAATATTCCTTCATAGTTAATTAAAATGATGAAGTCTCGTTAATCACTTGAAGAGAATAAAACCATTTAAATTAATTTAGAGTTTTCAATGTAATTTAAATCTTGTCATATTTTTAAATGACTAAAATAGTTTAATTTAAATAATTTTTCACAATTATAATATTTTTGGAACTCTTCAAAAATAATATAATAGTGTTATTTAAAAACAATTTTAGTTTAATAACACTGGAAATATCACATATAAATATTTCCATAATATTTAAAATATCAGTAAACTTTAAAATATCGAACTTGCTTTAAAATCCGCTTAGTATCTTTTAAAACACGCCATTGAGACTCGGCACGTAGAGAGAGGCTTGTAATTAAAAAAGAAAGCATGAGGGAGTTATTACAAATTGATAGGCATCACAATGAGGAATATGTTGGGGGTAAGACTGATAGACAATTGTGACCAAGAATGGTTACATTCTAGGTGACCTAGTCTACTATAGACATCTAGGCTTGAGAATTCACAATGGTCTTAAGTTGCTTACATCTAACCATGATGTGCTGTCTATGGTAACTGCATATGAGGGTCAACAAGTAGTTAACTTGTATCTTATGTGTCATTCTCGAACTACAGTGCACTAGTTTGATTTGGATAATCATCACAATGAGGAGGATGTGAGTGAGGCTGAGGAAGAAGTAGAAGCACGTTCCCTTGGACTTAATGATCCATTTTGGTAAGCAGTGTTGAGTAGTGAAGATGAGTTGTATGACATTAATGTCAGCACAGTGGGAACATTGAGGTTGAGGTCAAGGACAAGGTCTACACAACCAGTGTTCATTGGTGTTGATGGTCAAGTGTCACCTAATGATAAAGAGCCACAATCTCCCTCAGATGCTGAGGATGAGGACGATGAAGGGAGTCATCTGCCACCTGGAACAGAACAAAACAGAAGTGGTCCAAGCAGTGATCCATCCTAGATGAAATGGTTAGTGGCTAAGTCTTCCTTATTTACTATATAGTATTAATTTAAATATATGTTGTGCATGTTGATTTCATTCATTTACATTTAAATGTGCTATGTAGGTCATTTCACAACCTCCACTATCAGAGCTCTTACAGCCAACAACTCAATCTAGCCAAATTGAGCACACTCCACTGTCAATGCCTTTGCGGTCAGCAGCCCAACCAAGTCCAACAGTGCCGACTCCCCTGTCAGAGCCTTTATAGGCAGTAGGCCAAACAAGTCAACTGTAAGTCAATTTGGGTTGTGTACCCAAGTTGATCCCCAAGCGAGCACCCAGGAGGCGGTTTACAAGACTTGAGGGCCACCACTAACAGACTAGTACACAGCCACCTATGTTGGTGGACTTAGACTTCGATACAAGTAATCCAGAAAAAGGAAGACTGTGTTATTTAGGCAATCTTAGAAAGGGGGGTGCAATTCAGAACTGGTCAACTGCTACCCAACACCCAAGTGCCTCTTGCCAAAGCTAATGCATCAGTGTAGAAAGGGAAGGGTGTAGAGTCATCTTCACGTGTGGTGGCTAAGACTAATGCACTGGAGAGACTGAACCAAAATCAAAATGCGAAATGGAAGAGACCAAACTAGCAATATTGACTACTGTTGTACACAGGAAATGGAAATAGACTACAATAGGAAAATTTTTGTTATAATAGTCCATTAGTTATGGTTTTATGGTGACATTCCCATTGAAAGATTTTGATATGTATGATGACATTATTATTAATCATTATTACCCCCATTTGACTAGGATGTACTGATTTTTTTTTATAGGGAACAACCTACTCTTGCTATGTGTGATAGGCAAGAGATTTATGTATGCTATATGATAAAGCTATGAAATAATTACTTTGCAGTAGTCTGATCTAATAGTCACCAACAACACATAGTAAGTTCTTGCCACCAAATTCAATACATAACCAAATTATATACAACAACCAAAGTCAATACAACAACAAAAAACAATATAACAATCAAATTCAAAACAACAACCAAAGTAAACACATCCAGAAAATTACATTAACCAATCCTACACTATCATCAAATTCTTGCAACCTTCATCACCATCATGGGACATAACCATACAGATAACAGTAACAACCAAAACAATTACAGTGACACCACACCATATGCAATTATTGTATTTCTTGCGCAAGTCCTTAGATTTTTCCTTCTCCTTATACAATAACTATTGAATATGCTCACTGTGCTCAATCTCCATCACCAAGTTAGCCTCCAATTCTGACTTCTTAATTTTCAACTCACAATTCCATATCCGAAGTCTATCTCATATTTGGCCAACGACATCTCTGCATGTGGAGCAAAAATCATCATCTACACAATCAAAAAATGTACAACACCTATCTTCACCCCCATGTTGACAATCAGAAGTCCAATATGGGCATCTTAAGATCTTCCTTTTATAGTTATCGTCCATAGTTGACAGTCTTAGACGTGCCTGCAGATTGCAAAGACAAAATGGGTGATCCGATGGTGCTTTGCCACCCCAGCTTGTGCTAGATGAAGCCGTGGACATATTTCACAACCTATTGAAATATACTTGATAGTCGTGTATATAAGTCCAAGTCATGGCAGAATTGGATCCATGCAATATATAATGACAAATAAACTAGAACATTGTCTAAGCATGATAACAATAAGATTAAGACAATATTTAGTTATAGTCATAAAAAGTTTACAATAGCTACTGGAAATTATAGATTCACAAATTGGACGCTATTATGTTGCAAACACCAAACTTAAATTAACATACAAGCCAACTTAATATCTATACATAAACAACCTACTTCTAATATTGTTACAAAGCTACATAAATGGAGCTATCCAATGTCGCTTAAATTCTTATGCATGACTTATTCAGGAACTAATATTTCAACAATCATGCATAGAGAAAATTCTTACCAAAAAACTAACTTGTTAGTAAGATTCTGGTGATTCAACTGCTTGCCATTCTTTACATTGTGCAATATTTAGTAAGGTCGAAACTTCCTAAAAGCTCAAAAACTGTTGTATTCACTTTTTATCCTGCTCAAACTTGCTAAGCAACATCAATATTGCCAAAAAATAATCTCATCCATCACTATCTGTACTATCTAGATCGTCCAAGAAACATCCATGAGTCAATAAAAATACTTGCATCATTTGCTTATGCTATAGTTCTTTCACCTAAGAAAAAAAATGAAGAAACGCACCAATCTTTTGACATATTTACATGTTATATCTATACACTTATATATATATACACATATGGATACAATGAGTGTCTGCTATAGTTTTATATTCCTATTTTACATGAAACACAGTATGCAACTCTTGGGGTGTGCAACTGCTACAAACAACAAGAAGCATGAATTCATTTAAGTTCCAATAGAAACAAAAATTAAGACTGATAATTTGAATGTAAAAAAAAAATGTATTTTCACCTTTATTTCTCAGCAACTGCAGTAGAGTAAAGAGATTGATCATAGACACTCATAAGAAGACATAGTCTCTTGCATATTCCCAAAACAACAAGCAAAGCAGCAAATGGATGTGAAGCCCCACTTCTACTTCTTTACGAGACACAAGCCCTAGAATCCCAAATGCTTGATGCAAATTACGGTAAGTTTTGAGGGATTTTGACACTAATGAGGAGCACGGGGGCCATGAAGTAGATGCAATCAGGGATGTTTTTGTCTTTGCAGTGAATGTTATGCACGTGGAGGCACTTTCCGTTGTATTTGACATTGCTGGTAGACGAAAGGGAGAGATTGATAAGTTTTTAAAGTTAGTGGGATTACTATAACAAAATTATTAATTTGGGGGGTACATTGTGTATTGCGTGAAAGTTTGAGGGGGCAAAGTGAAATTAACCTTTTTAAATAAAATAGGCATTACTCATTTCAAAGAAGAAGAGAAACAACAAAAGATCATTTCTCATCTTTCACATGGAAAATGATAAAAGATTGAGGGTCATGTTTGGTAAGTTAAAGAAAAGAGAAATATTTTAGCTATAAAGAGATTACACAAAAGTAAATCTACAAATTTACGTGATTTGATGTGGTAAGTAAGATTGTAAATTTACCTTTATCGTAAAGTGGATATAATGAATTACATGAAACCACATCAATTTATGAGTTTAATTTTATGTAATTCCTATATTATTATTATTATTTGTAATTCCTATATATGTAGTAGTACTTTTTAAATAGATTCATTGGAAAATGTATATAAGACTATGAACACACACAAAAGTTGATTGACCAAATATGAATCCATCTACTCAACATGAACTCAAATGACTTATTTAGTTTTTTAAGTCGGGTTAGGATTGACTATCTCATTAGGAAAATGATTTGTGCAGTCATATGATATGCAAGATTCACACACTCTCTCTAAAATAACTTAAATAAGGGACAAATTTGGAACTTGCATGAAGAAAAATCTACTTTTAATTATGAACCTTATTTTTTTTTCAAATGAAATGTTTGGAGCTTGCACATCCTTAAACTATATCTACCATTACTCTTTCCATAATCTGAACTCGAATAACCCAACATGAACCCAAATGACACGACTTGCAATCCTTAGTTGACACGTAACATTTTGGTTCTACATGAACCACCCCATTAAAAAAATTTAAAAAAACAAACCATATAGTTGAAAATAAGAACAAAATATTATCAAACAAAACTACAACAAAAAATGTGGAGTAGAAAATTTAAAAATAAAGTTAAAAATAAAAATAAGGAATAACCTCTAGCCCAATTGCCTAGACCGGGGGGCCTCGTCTCAACTATGGGAAAGATAGATTCTTTAGGCTGTTGTTGATGTTGAAATAATCTCAGATGATTTAAGTTGATTTGTAAATAATAGTGTTTTGTAGGTCTCATTAAGATATGTTTGAATGTAAATAGATTAAAATATGTATTTGAATATATGAAGTAGGTTGAGATGGATTATGAGAAGTTGAAAAAGTAGTAGATTTCATCAATAATTAATTTGATATGAGTTGAATTGATTTCAATAACCAAATACACCCTAATTTACCTGAGAAAGGGCGTCTGCCATTCTCTTCCGACTAGGTGGCTTATTCTAATTTAAGTGTTGCTTTAGAGCACTCACATCGGGATCTCAAAACATTTTACTAAATTTTAGTTTAAAAAAAAAACACTTTTCACTATTTTAATTATTTATTTTTTCAAAACTTCCTACATCTCAGTCTTTATTATTTCTCTACTCTATTAAAATAATCTTTATTATTTCTCTACTCTATTAAAATATTCTTTATTTATTCCTAACATTATTATTTTTTATATTATTTATTTTCACATTCTCTTAATTATACAATTATTTATTGTCCTTGTGTTTTCAACTCTTCATTTGTAATGGAAAGAAAAATCTGTTTCGTTGGTCGAATGTGTGGCACTTTTTATAATAATTAAAAAAAAATCTGTTTTGTTGTAAAATTCAAATTGTATGACCACCTTTAGCTAGCCGTCAAAGGTATAGTGCTAGACGTCAAATGCATAGTGCTAGACGTCAAACGCATAGTACTAGCCGTCAAACGTATAGTCTCCTCTAGCCGTCAAATGCATAGTACTAGCCGTCAAATGCATAGTCTCCTTTGTACTCCTATATATATCGTTGTATCCTTTAAGGAATTCATAAGTTTCATAACACGTTATCAGCACGAATCGTTTTTTTTTTCTTTCTCTACCTTATAGTATCTTTTCAATCTCTAATTTTTGGTCCTCGTGAGATCGTCTTCACGAGAGAGAAAGATGTGAGAGAGAAAGATGTGGTCGATAGTGGCGTTTTCCTTTTTGGACGTGAATGGCCAAGCTATCTTCCTATTATTTAATTATATATACCATCCATGTAGTACTAGTACCCAGAAAGAATATTAATGAGTACTGCTCCTCGAACGGATCTAGCAACAGGTACAATTCCAATTCTCTCCTCCGGAGCTCCTCTTTCTAATTTCCTGTTCTTTCGGTCTCTTTTGCTAAAGTACGAGGTTCTGATGATTTTAAAGTTAGTGGACTTCTCATTCAAATAAATTTTTCAATATATTATTTGCAATCTCCAAGGTGAGTATTAAAATTATATTCATTATTATTACTTGATTAAATTTTATGTTTATTATCATTCAATTTATATACAAGTTTTATTTATTTTTATATACTTGTTATTAATTATTGATGATAAGATTTATCTCAGAATAGAAACTGAGTATCCCTGAAGGATTAATGCTCTGAACCGATGATAAGATCTATCTTGGAATAGAAATTGAACATCCCTGAATGATTGTTCTAAATCAATAATTTTATTGAGTATCTCATAATAAAGGATCTATTGATTCCGTGAGATAATTTAAATGAGTGATATGTATATCAAAAACTCATTATGATTATTGCACCTGAAGTTGCAAAATTGAAAGTGTGTTGAGAAAAATCACTAAAGAATATATATTTAAATGAACGTCTCGAATGTGCTCCTGAAATAGCAATATAGAGTATGCTCCTGAAGTAGCAATATCAAGTGTAAAAGTTCATAATATAGTCTAAATTTATATCTGGTCTTCTAAATGGCTAAACAAATTAATGAGATTTTGCTAAGAAATCATGAGCCACGTCCTACTAGTTCCACATCATTCCCTGAAGTGAATGAAATTGGATTTATATCATTCCCAGAAGAGAATGACGAATTGTTTTCAAAGAAACCAAGAGATTGGACGTGGTGATGAATATCTTTATAGTACTTCAATGATTTCTGGCCAGAAGCTCGTATTGAAAATATTATCAGCTTTCTCTTTGAGATAATATTATACAACTATTGAATCCAATATGTTGATGAATCAAAGATGATATGATTCAAAATATTTGTATGCTTTTCATGATTATCTTGATCATCCGAAATCAATTATGATAAGTCGAATGATTTTTATATGGACGTCCGTACGTAAGTTTTCTTGATTTTGGGAACCTCAACATAATACAACACCACCAAATAATCAAGAAAATGTTGTGCCAGTGAAAATAGTTTCTGTTTTATGCTTCAAGACACGAGAAAGATGCAGTTTGTATGTCTCTTGCACGGTCTCCTTGTGCAAGGGCTGCGTCGCAGGAAGATCATGTGCCGGACGCTGGACGCGTGCAACTCATACGTCTGTACCTGCGCCTACATGAGCCCCGAACGGTTCGATTATGCTTTCTGTTACGAAAGAAGATGAAAGGAAGGACGGCGGTGACAGATCGGTCTGAATAAGTTTGTGTTCCTGATCAACAGGGGGTCTAAGGACCCAGTTCTCATCGATTTCATTAAGATGGTCATGATGTTGGCGCTGGTCCTGTCTTCCTCCAGTTCTGCCGGTCTTTCTTATGGCGGATTCAAAGATCTTTGGACCCAAAAAAAAATCAGCTGAGGTTGAACCACCCAATAGATCTACAGCTCGAGATGCCGAGCAGCAGATTGATGGCTACCTGGACTTTGAATCCAGCGACCTGGGTTCAACTCTCGGTAGGCCCTTTCAAACTCAGATCTAGTATTAGAATTCCAATCACGAACGAAACTCAGATCTAAGAACGAAAGGTTCGGCCATCTAAGAGATTGGAAAGAGAGTATAAGATAGAGGAAGAGAAAGAAAGTGAATCCTGCCGATAACGTGTATGAAATTTATTTTA
>QGSO01000138.1:3188-40025 GCA_011037825.1 Carya cathayensis | reverse complement strand
GTCCCTATAGAACAGATCCAGGCAAGGCCACGTTCAGGTTGAGGTCCAGCCACGACGTCGTCCCAAAGCTTCTCCACCGTGCAGCTGAGTACTTCAGACGGAACTGGCGTTGGGCACCAAGAGGCATACCCATTTTTCTGTGCTGCCATAGCTACTGTAGTACATCTGGCCGACAAGGACCAGAGCGGCAAGGGAAACCACAAGGTCCACAGCCATTTTAATCGGATGCTCGACGGCGGGCCCTACACCCTTAAATATCGTGGAAGCATAAGGACCGAAGATTTACTCTATAACAGTGCCAATTTCTGATATTGGTCAGCATTTTGGGAAGCTTTTAAAAAAGTGTGCAAAGTGATGTATCCATGCCGATAAAAGCAAGCTCAAAAGTGTGCAAAGTCAAGCAATAAAGCTGCTACCTGCGAAAAAGTCACCCAAATATTTGAGATAATGACACCATGTCCTATCACCCAAATAATATGTATATATATACATATATTTTCTATTCTACCTAACATTGACGGTTTGGTGGTATTGGGAGGAGTTAAAAGTAGAATGACAAGTGCAAGTGCACTTCATGAGTAGCACATGTAGACAAACTACCCACCTTCTATTGCGGCATTTGCAGTCGTTGCACGCAGGATTTCTTTGACAACAAGGCAGCTTTTCTTGAATTTGGAGGGTCAAAGGTGCTATCAATCACATTAATAATCAAGAAGAGATGAAGTTGGAATTGTTGAATCCGTGAGTTTTGAGACTCGAGCTTGAAGAATTCTTCAGAGAGGAAGATGATACGTGAAGTACTTACCAATCTCGTCAATTACGGCACGGCACGGTAAAGGTAATAAAATCACCCTCTAATTTATATGAGATTATAAAATAATATGAAAAAGGAACGGTGAAGTAAATGCGAATAAAGTACGAGGTTCTTTGATTAAAAAGCTAGTGACCTTCTACTTCAAGTAAGTTTTTCTATATATTATTTATAATTTCTAAGGTGAATATTAAAGATTATATTCATTATTATTACTTGATTAAATTCTATATTTATTCACATATTTTTCATGCAAGTTCTATTTATTTTTATATACTTGTTATGAATTATTGATGATAAAATTTATCTCGGAATAAAAATTGAACATCCCTGAAGGATTGTTCTAAATCAATAATTTTATTGAGTATTTCATAATAAAGGATCTATTGATTCCGTGAGATAATTTAAATGAGTGATACGTGTACAAAAATCTCATTATGATTAATGCACCTAAAGTTGCAAAATTGAAAGTGTGTTGAGAAAAACCACTAAAGAATATATGTTTAAAATGAACGCCTCGAATGTGCTCTTGAAGTAGCAATATCGAATGCAAAAGTTCATAATATATTCTAAATTTATATCTGGTTTTCTAGTGGCTAAGCAAAATATGAGATTTTATTAAGAAATTATGAGTCACGTCCTATTAGTTCCACATCATTCCCTGAAGTGAATGAAATTGGATTTATATCATTCCTAGAAAAGAATGACGAATTGCTTTAAAAGAAACCAAGAGATTGGACGTGGTGATAAATATCTTTATAATACTTCTATAATTTCGAGCCAGAAGTTTGTATTAGAAAATTTATCAGCTTTCTCTTTGAAATGATATTATACAACTATTGAATCAAATATGTTGATGAATCAAAATGATATGATTCAAAATATTTATATGCTTTTCATGATTATCTTGATCATCTGAAATCAATTATGAGAAGTCGAATAATTTTTATATGGACGTCCATAAAAGAGGCAGAAGATTATGTTACTATAAAGTTTTCCTACTATGAGCGGAAAGAAAAATTTGCTAAAAGCAAATAAAATGAAATAATTCGACGTTATCTTGATTATCATACGTGAACCAGAAGTTCAGATGATAATTAATTTATGGATGCAATAAGATAAAAGGTCTCATATTCTAGCTGTTAAAATTCCAGTGAGGATTGAAGTCCCAGTAGGACAATTAAGAAATTTAGCAGTCTAGTAAACATAAGACATGTCTGAAAGCGTGTGAGACCTATCAATACAAATGATAAAGCATCTCGAAAGAGAAAAGCACAAAGAAAAAAAAAATCGGTGCTCCTGAAGAGGCCGTACCCACAAAACAAGCAATAAGATCCATCCAAACTTTCTATACAAAATTCTCTCATAATGAATACTCCTGAAGAGTACCTCTTGAAGAGGTTTTTCATGAAATGTCTTCCCTTGAAGAGGGACAGGTACCTGAAAATAACGAGATCTCGATACATTTCATGAGTAAATGAGAAATTATGGAGAGAAATAAAACCGTTGTTAACAACGTATTTTTATATAAGATGGCATTTAATATTACCAGAAGTAATAAAGAAAGTGAGCTCAAAACCGTCGAAGAATACTGACGTAAAAATATTGGCCAAAATAGAAAAAAAAAACAAATTCCTGCAGAATTGATATCACTAGTAAAATGTGATGTATATGGACTTAAAGTCCAAACACCAATGAGGTGATGCTTGTTGAATATCAGTGGGTATTTGTATAAAGGAAATGAAAATGTGATTTATAAATTACGAATATATTTCCCTCAGAAATAATATTGATATGTTTTTGAAGTTAAAGAGATCATATTGAGATTTGTATTAACTTGATAGTTACCAAGAGTTTGGATATGCATGAAGCATATAGTACTGAAGTACATATTCTATCAAGTCTTAAAATCCTTATATGATCTAATGCAAGCTAAACGCATGTGGAACTTACTATTTTCCATATATTTTCAGTATTTATATTATCTTTTATTACAGTTTATATAAATAATTTAAATGTCATTGAAGCTCCAGAAGAGCTCATGAAAACTGCAGAAATCAGGAATTGATTATGAGGAAACATACTCTCCTGTTATGGATGCAATCACATTCAGATTTTTGATTAGTTTGGTAGTTACAAAAGATTGGATATGTAGTTAATGGATGTGGTCACTGCATATTTATATGAGTCATTAGACCATGACATATATATGAAAATCCCTGAAGGATATAAAAAGCCTGAAACTTCTAATCTGAATACATCCAGAAATATATATGAAAATCCCTGAAGGATATAAAATGCCTGAAACTTCTTATCTGAGTACGTCCAGAAAACAATCCGGACGCATGTGGTATAAACGTATTAACGAATATTTATTGAAAGAAGGATTTGACAAATAATCCAATATACCCATGTGTTTTTATTAAGAGATTCCGGATCTATTATTATTGCGGTTGATGATTTAAATCTTGCTGAAACTCCTGAAGAGATCAGAAGAACTGCACATATTTGAAATATAAAACCCTTTCGGTTTTAAGGGGGAGATAAATGTGCATTATTAAATGAGAAATAAAATGGAGCACACAGAATATCTACCAGAAGATAGATACACAAATATGAATATTTGTGAAATATTATTTTATTATCTTGAAGCAAAAATTACAGAAATTTGAGACATTTCGTCTCATTCTTTAAACGTTCTTGTTCTTCAAGAATCTGTATGGCATCCTTATCTAAAGGAGTAGGCAATCTAAAAGAAGACTTAAGCAGAGATTTTAATTTCCTATTCTCTTGCTTTATTGCTTCTATCTTCATGTTAAACTCCTGAAGAAGTCGCTGAAGGATAGAAATTTTCTCATTGAGTTTATCCAAATCATAAGGTTTGGATTGTAGTCGCTGAGAAAATGCATAAATAGTTGAAGAGTAATGGGTACCAAGATTTACAAGCTTGTAGATAGCTTTAACATCTGACTTATTAGTCAGATCATTATTGTATTGTATTATAGCACCTNTTATATGGACGTCCATAAAAGAGCCAGAAGATTATGTTACTATAAAGTTTTCCTACTATGAGCGGAAAGAAAAATTTGCTAGAAGCAAATAAAATCAAATAATTCGACGTTATCTTGATTATCATACGTGAACCAGAAGTTCAGATGATAATTAATTTATGGATGCAATAAGATAAAAGGTCTCATATTCTAGCTGTTAAAATCCCAGTGAGGATTGAAGTCCCAGTAGGACAATTAAGAAATTTAGCAGTCTAGTAAACATAAGACATGTCTGAAAGCGTGTGAGACCTATCAATACAAATGATAAAGCATCTCGAAAGAGAAAAGCACAAAGAAAAAAAAAATCGGTGCTCCTGAAGAGGCCGTACCCACAAAACAAGTAATAAGATCCATCCAAACTTTCTATACAAAATTCTCTCATAATGAATACTCCTGAAGAGTACCTCTTGAAGAGGTTTTTCATGAAATGTCTTCCCTTGAAGAGGGACAGGTACCTGAAAATAACGAGATCTCGATACATTTCATGAGTAAATGAGAAATTATGGAGAGAAATAAAACCGTTGTCAACAACGTATTTTTATATAAGATGGCATTTAATATTACCAGAAGTAATAAAGAAAGTGAGCTCAAAACCGTCGAAGAATACCGACGTAAAAATATTGGCCAAAATAAAAAAAAAAAATTCCTGCAGAATTGATATCACTAGTAAAATGTGATGTATATGGACTTGAAATCCAAACACCAATGAGGTGATGCTTGTTGAATATCAGTAGGTATTTGTATAAAGGAAATGAAAATGTGATTTATAAATCACGAATATATTTCCCTCAGAAATAATATTGATATGTTTTTGAAGTTAAAGAGATCATATTGAGATTTGTATTAACTTGATAATTACCAAGAGTTTGGGTATGCATGAAGCATATAGTACTGAAGTACATATTCTATCAAGTTTTAAAATCCTCATATGATCTAATGCAAGCTAAACGCATGTGGAACATACTATTTTCCATATATTTTCAGTATTTATATTATCTTTTATTACAGTTTATATAGATAATTTAAATGTCATTGAAGCTCCAGAAGAGCTCATGAAAACTGCAGAAATCAGGAATTGATTATGAGGAAACATACTCTCCTGTTATGAATCCAATCACATTCAGATTTTTGATTAGTTTGGTAGTTACAAAAGATTGGATATGCAGTTAATGGATGTGGTCACTGCATATTTATATGAGTCATTAGACTATGACATATATATGAAAATCCCTGAAGGATATAAAAAGCCTGAAACTTCTAATCTGAATACATCCAGAAATATATATGAAAATCCCTGAAGGATATAAAATGCCTGAAGCTTCTTATCTGAGTACGTCCAGAAAACAATCCGAACGCATGTGGTATAAACGTATTAGCGAATATTTATTGAAAGAAGGATTTGACAAATAATCCAATATACCCATGTATTTTTATTAAGAGATTCCGGATCTGTTATTATTGCGGTTGATGATTTAGATCTTACTGAAACTCCTGAAGAGATCAGAAGAACTGCACATATTTGAAATATAAAACCCTTTCGGTTTTAAGGGGGAGATAAATGTGCATTATTAAATGAGAAATAAAATGGAGCACACAGAATATCTACCAGAAGATAGATACACAAATATGAATATTTGTGAAATATTATTTTATTATCTTGAAGCAAAAATTACAAAAATTTGAGACATTTCGTCTCATTTTTTAAACGTTCTTGTTCTTCAAGAATCTGTATGGCATCCTTATCTAAAGGAGTAAGCAATCTAAAAGAAGACTTAACCAGAGATTTTAATTTCCTATTCTCTTGCTTTATTGCTTCTATCTTCATGTTAGACTCCTGAAGAAGTCGCTGAAGGATAGAAATTTTCTCATTGAGTTTGTCCAAATCATAAGCTTTGGATTGTAGTCGCTGAGAAAATGCATAAATAGTTGAAGAGTAATGGGTACCGAGATTTACAAGCTTGTAGATAGCTTCAACATCTGACTTATTAGTCAGATCATTATTGTATTGTATTATAGCACCTGTGGTAGAAACAGGAACAGTTGATGAACGAGGTGCATAATACCTTATATATTGGCCATGAGAAGATTGCTGAGCCATTGCAGAGTAAGAATGCAGAAAGAGATTGCAGAGTAAGAATGCAGAAAGAAATTGCAGAGAAAGAATGCAGTATGATTACAGAAAAATGAAGAAAATGAGATGCGAATGAAGATGAGCTGAATATCTCTTTTATAGAGAAAATTATGAAAGGAATGACAAAGCATATCTATTGCTTCACGGCGTCGCTCGTGAAGCATCTCTCTACAAGAGACGAGGCGTAGCATCATAGCCCTGCGGCGCCTGACAGCAAATGTAGCATTATAGCCCTTCGGTGCCTGATAGGTACATAAGAACTGCAAAATCTCGTGATGCTTGTCTGGCCTAAAAAGATGGCCACTGTTTTTGAATATGGAGGTTTGCGGCTTAATTTTGATAACTCCTCCAGTAATTATGTTATTTACAAGAATTCCATAAGAGTACAACTCCAGAAGAGCACAACTCCAGAAGAGTAGTGAATTCAATATTAAAATGATCTTGGATCAATATGGTGAATTCCACTATAAAGTCCTGAGTACTCCAATGGTTGCTCGATAATTTGATGAGCAGAAAAATCCATTTCGTCCTTGTAAAGACAATGGAGAAATTCTTGGTCCTGAAGTACCTTATCTCCAGTTCAATTGAAGCTCTGAATAGGTGATTATTTGGATCAAATCCACAATTAGATGGATATACAGATGCAAGTTATCTATCAGATCCACACAAGAAGATCATTGCAATTCATGAGAAGAAAGTTGAAATTGATGTCAAGAAGATACGGTCAAGAAATAATCTGGCAGATTTATTCACTAAAGCATTGCCAACTGCAACATTTAAGAAGATTGTGCAGAACATTGGAATACGGAAACTTGAATGCCTATTATCATGCACTTTTCAGGGGGAGTAAAGTCTTGAAGACTTGTGCTGATTGTACTCTTTTTCCTTCGCTAAAGTTTTATCCCACTGGGTTTTTTTTTGCAAGGTTTTAATGAGGCAATCTTAAAGCACTTGGCAATATACAGAATATTGTACTCTTTTTCCTTCGTCATTGGTTTTTTCCCATTGGGTTTTTCCTTGACAAGGTTTTAATGAGGCATATTCTTTATATGTGGTCATCCAAAGGGGGAGTGTTAGAAAACAAATTCAAATTGTATTGTATGACCACCTTTAGCTAGCCGTCAAAAGCATAGTGCTAGCCGTCAAACGCATAGTCTCCTTTGTACTCCAATATATATCGCTGTAACCTTTAATGAAATACATAAGTTTCATAACAATATATTAGTTTTTTAGTATTTAATAGGATGATATGAATCTCATCTTATGTTGGCTCCCTCTCTTAAAAAATTATCTTGGCCCCCCCTTTACAAAATTGAAGATGAGTTTTTAGCAAATAATTTAATTGTCTATATTGAAAAAGAAATAGCTAAAAATTTTGATTTAAATTCAATACTTGATAATTTTGTTTATTTAAAAGAACTCAAATTACAATTATAGACAATGTGTTTCTTTTGTTTGATATCTTTGTATGAGTGTCTTTATGTTCTTTCAATAATATATTGTTTTTGACACATGATATACTTTTTTAAGATATTGGTTATATTAAACATATTTTATTTTTATTTTAGATCTTACTATCTAATTGTTTTGTACCATAGAAAAAATTCTATAGAAATAAAATAAAAAATATCTTGTTATATCTTTAGCTTTACTTGACTCCCTTAAACAAATTCTTGGTCCTGCCACTCTTTGCCCTAACAAGTATTTGGGCTAAAAATCTCTCATGAAGTCTAGCAATCGCTTGAGAACATGTTCTCATTACAGTCTAATCATGTCAGGGCGAGATGGCCATTAATCTACGAGTCAATGTTGCCTCCAAGAAATGAAGCCTCTTGATTGTTGAGTATTTTCAAAAGATTGGAGAATAGTATACGAAATCACCACACTACGAGTCAGTTGCATTAAGATAATGAGGTGATATCAGATATTCTATGAATATTAATAAAAAATAATGATAAAATAAAAAATAGTACTGAATAGCATTAAAAAGTTATGAAAAGTATGAAAAAAGTAATTATAAAATAATGAATAGTAGTGAAGTATTTTTACAATACTCTAGTACCTAAACTAGCAAGTCCTATGCTGACACACTAGCAGGAATTGGCCAACAACTCTTCGTTGTTAAGGCCTTGTTTGGATGGTCAGATGAAATGTGAATGGGCGGTCTATGTAGAACTAAATCAATCCCTCATTATAAGTTAAGAACACATAACCAAATCTAGAACTAACAAGTACTAGTTTACTAAATTTACTTCTTCTAAGAAGTTACAAACTTACAAGCCAAAACTAAAATCTTACAAGCCATCAAATATTATTAGTTGTTCCCAACTACAACCAACAACACAATTTCAGTTCTACATTATTGTCTCATTCCAACAACAAACAAAACCAAACAAAGCCAACAACATCCATCATCTATCATCCATCATCTATCCTCTCAAATTATCCAACCAACCTATCATCCATCAACAAAAAGTTTTCATTCTAATAACAAAAGAAAAACAACAAAAACAAACAAATAAGTTGTTCCCATTCCAACAAAAGAACCTGTAAGGGGGTTTTTTTTTCCCTCGAGGGCCTAAGGTCCAAAGTACAAGCTTAGATGCGAGGAGCCCTAGTTGGTTAGATGGCCCATCGGCCCTTAAAGGGCCACGATCGCATTTGGAGTTCCTAAAGATGGGAAGGCAAAGGACACGTCACCCCAACCTTCCCCAATGGCGCCTAACACTAGAGGGTCCGTACAACCAGGTTGGTGGTAAACATAGGGAGCCCTTGATCCTCTAAAGAATGAGTGGGGAGGAAGCTGACGAGGGACACCTGCAAGTGAGCTGAAAGGATAAGAAGCCATGCCACATTTATTGCACCACCGTAGAAGGCCACGCCGCATTAAAGAGTTTTGACCAAGGGAACATCTAAGGTGATGCATGTCCCTGACACAAGGCATGAGCGATTGACCTCCAAGCACCAGGTATAAAATGCAATCCTCAAAAACTGGGAACACTATCTAAATTCTCTAATCTCTTGCACTACACACTAAGACGATAATGACTTTGGCATCGGAGATTTATCGATCACCATCATGGCTACCGCATCGCTGTGTTCTCTTTGTGTTTTCAATCCCAAGACTAAAGACTTGGGTTGCTGAGAGCCCATCCTAAAGGCTTGTGAAACACAATGAACTAATAAAGTGAGTGTCATTTATTACTAAGATGACTAACATAAGAGGGGAGGGGTGAATTGGGTTAGTTTTAAAAATTAAAAATTATAAATCAAATCTACTATATAAAATATGAACAAAATACAAAACAACAGTAAATATAAAGAGTAAGGATAAGAGAGAAGTAAACTCAGTATTTTAACGAGATTCAGCCCTACTGCCTACGTTTTCGTCTCAAGCTACCCCTTGAGAATTCTCAAGGTAGAGATAGAAACATATTATACCTTTAAGCAGCACTGCTACAATACATGTATAACATCATTTACACTTGCAATCACTTTACTCGTGGTGATTCAACTATTCTTTGTGTAAAACACCTTCTACATGCACAAGGTTTATACACACAATTTTACTTATACAAGAGCTGATAATGGGTTAGTTATCATAAAACATTCCTCAATTAGTGAAATAAGAATAATATATCGCAAACTATATATCTCTCAAAATAAACAAGTGATAGGGCTTAATGCTTAGAGAAAATAGATTGAAAGTTTTGAATGAATACTATAAAACTTACAATTGATGTGTGTATGCTCTTGTTATTGTAAATTTGAAACTCTCAATTGAACTATTTATATACATATAAGATTTCATTTTCAAATTTAAAAGATTCACATTTAAAAAATGAGTACCACTCACTTTTCAAAATTTCAAAGAAAAGTTTATTCTTTTTGCAATTGTCAAAGATAACATCATTTACTTTTCAAAATTTTCAAACCTAATTGTTTACTTTTCACACATGACAAAAGGACCATTATTTACTTTTAAAATTTTTCAAACAAAATATCTCCTTTTTGCACATGTCAAAAAGAGTATCAATCACTTTTTAAAATTTTTAAACCTAATCTTTTAATTTTCGTATATGACAAAAGGAACATTATTTACTTTTCAAGATTTTCAAACAAAATCATCTACCTTTTGCATATGTCAAAAAGGGTATCAATCATTTTTGAAAATTTTCAAACCTAATCTTTTACTTTTCGCATATGACAAAATGAGCGTTATTTACTTTTCAAAATTTTCAAATAAAATCATTTAACTTTTGCATATGTCAAAAAGAGTATCAATAACTTTTGAAAATTTTCAAACAAAACATGTACATATGAAAGATCACAATTAATCATCTTTCAAATTTTCAAAATTCAAACATTTAATCATGCAATGCACATGTAAAGGATGACAATCAATTATTTTTCAAAAATTCAAATTTAATTTTCAAAAATATCATGCACATGTGGAAAATACAATTTGATACTTTATGACAAGAGATTAATTTTTACCCTTAATGCAATTTCGAATTTATCAAGAGATTTGTAAAATTACTCTAAGAGCTTTATTTGTGAGTTTATTTCCTTTCTTGCTCATGCTTGGTTTGTTTATATGCTTGACTCCATTATATAGACAACTTGAGCTTTAGACTCTTTTATGCTTTTTTTTTTCTCTTTCTATGAGACTTTTTTATGCTTGAATTCATTTGTTATCATCAAAATCTATATATAGATATATAATTATATGAAACTTGAGATTTTGGGTTCAACACCATTCTAAGTCGTGCTTGAAAATAGAACAAAATTAGTGAGAAAATAAGATACAACATAAATTTATAAAAAATAAAGAAAACAAAATTGAACAAAGTGAGTGCCATTCTGAGCTAGACCTGAAGAAAAAAGAACAAAATTAATGAGGAAATACGATACTATATAAATTTATAAAAATAACACATGAACCATAATGATAAAAAGTATTTTGTATTAGATCAAGAATGGCAATCTACTTAAGTTAAAGAGGTAATCTACTTCAAAATTAATATGCAAATATATAGACAATGATTTTTGTAATTAAGCTCACAACAGCCTTCCCAATGATTGAAATCAACAACAAATTGATAGTTATTGAAATCAAGAATGAGAAAAAAAACCAACAACAAATCGACAATAGTGATTAAAATCACTCAACTCAGTTTTCTAGTGATTAACAATCCATCAACAATGATTAAAAATAAAATCTACAAATCTAAAAATCAAATTCAGGTGGGTTAATTTCTAAAAATCCATTTTTCATTTGCACTTCGAAATGAAATAAGTAAAAAGAATGCATATGAACTGAAAAAACTCACTCTGAGAGTTTGATTAAGTGATATTGAGAGAGATGGAGAGAGGCAATGGGGACCATCGTCACCTTGAAGCTTGGTTAGCCGAAACCTTGTAACATTTCAGAGAAAATAAAATATCAAAACAATAAAATTTGAATGTTGGGAGAAGAGGGAGACAAAGAGAGCTAGGCCAAAGGAGAAGAAATAGAGATAGGCGACGAGACTTGGGAGAAAAGAGAGGGGCTTACTTGGGTGGACGTCGGGCTAGATGAATGCCAACCAAGGGCTAAGGCGGAGGCTTACTATCATTACATGGTAGTAATAGTATGGTGTTTATATGTACTAAACTATTATTACTCAATTTAGCCTATTTATATTTTAGTATAAATATATTTAATAATAATTTGCTCATATTAGTATATTATTAAATTTAACTAACTATATAAGTTATAGTTATATAAAATATATATGATTAATATATAAAAAATACATATATATTTTTTTATAAAATATGTACAATATCGAAGCTAGAGTCAAAGGGTGACATCGGAGTCGGTTCAACACCACCTTCGACTCCAACTTTTTGGGAGAAAAAAACTCACCGAGTTGGAGTGGAGCTGGAGTACGAGTCAGATTGTCGGATTTTTTGCTCTGCCCTATTAGAGGTAAAGAAGAAAACACAAAAACTAGAAAGAAAGAGGAAAAAAAAAAGGAAGAGGGGGGGGGGTGGGGTGGGGGGAATTGCCAAAAGAAAACATAAAAACTAGAGAAAAGAACTAATTGTAATGCTTTTTGTCAGAGCCTTCGGGTGGTTGAGCCCCCCTACCCGCGACGTATTTACAAACTTTTCCAAATTTTTGGCATTATTTCTAATCTTTACTCATACAAATGAGCAAAATGGTTTAATTGAACAAATACATCGTCACATAGTTGAATCTAGATTGGCTTTTCTAGCCCATGCACATGTTCCTAAATGATATTGATCTTATGCTTTTCAAATGACTTCTTTTCTCATAAATAGTCTCCTATCTCCGGTAATCTCCCATAAAACACATTTGAGTGTTATTTTTCATGATCGATTTTCTATAGACTTTTGGATCAACTTGCTTTCCTACTTAAGACCATACATCCACCTCAAGTATTCGAACCATGTCTGTTAGCTTTGTAAGGTCATCCATGGCCTCAAAACAAGCACCTCATTCCTGGTTTTCCAAGCTCAAATTCACGGCTCCTTGCGTTGGGTTCACTGCACGCCTCCAAAAGCCGATAGCTCCATTTGTATCTCTCGATCTAATGATATCGAGCTCTTTGTACTTTGTTTAAATTGATGATATTTTAGTTTCAAGAACATCATCGACTGCCATTAATCATCTTCTTTAGTATCTTTAGTTACAGGGACAACTAAGTTACTTTTTGAGAGTTGAAGCTCACTTTGATTTGGATAGTTTATTTCTTTGCCAATAGAAATATATTTAAGATGTTCTTCACCGAACCAACATGTCCAATGCCAAGCCTGTTGCAACCCATGTCTGCCTCTCATACTCTCAAACTACTTTATAGTGATGCATTTCACGATCCCACCCTTTACGATAGCACAACTGGAGCACTTTAATACATCTTCAATTCACTACCCCAAAGCCCCGACCTAATATGATCTTTGGATCAGTCTCACTTCTTTTCTTCTGCAAACATAATCTAATGTTAATTGGAATGGCTGCCTCGATGACCGTCTCTCCACAAGTGGCTACCTTGTTTATTTTCAGAAAACTCTAATCTCGTTTCATCTCATCTTATCTTAATCATTACAACTTTTTCAAATTCTCATATAAAATAAAATAAACAATTCAACTTTTTCAAATCTCAATACAAAAATATTATCAAAATATTATATTCTAATAATATTTTATTCAACTTTTCAATTTTAATCTCAACTTATTTTATCTCATTATCTTGTTCACTTTCAGAAAACTGTCATCTCATCTTAATTATTACAACTTTTTCAAATCTCAATACAAAAATAAAATAAACAATTCAACTTTTTCAAATCCTAATATAAAAATAAAATAAACAATTCAACTTTTTCAAATCTCAATATAAAAATAAAATAAAAATAATATATTTTAATAATATTTTATTTAACTTTCAACTTTAATTTCAATTTATCTCATCTTATCTGTGAAAACAAACGAACTAGATATACAGTTTCACCAATCGAGAGGGGTGACAATATTGGAGCTACCTATCCTTCCTTTAACTCCATCTTTTGTATTAGTATAAAAGATGTTGCAATTGATTTCCATTTTACCCATGAACGAGTTAGTTTGGGCCAACGCTGAGCTTCATCTCAGGCAAAGTTCAGCTAGCTTGTTGATATGATCTTCACAAAACCTTTGGTTGATCCCAAATTCTTTACTCTTCAAACCAAGCTGACAGTCCATGTCTCGCCGTTGAGCTTGAGGGGCGACGTAATAGCCATATTTTTGTAGCAACCAAAAATGAGATCGATCATGGCACCAAATCTGCTAGCTATAGTCTCTGTAATTGTGCGATTATTGTATCCCGACACTTTATATAATATAGCTGTTGTTGAAGTATATGGTACAGGAGGTATTTATGTAATTTTCTTAAATACATTTGTATGTCTAGGGTTATTATAAATATACATTATGTAACTCTAATTGGTTGATAGTGAATTTCGCGTCACTCGTTCCCTGTAGATGTAGGCCTATCGCCGAACCACGTTAAATTTCTGTATCGATTTCTATTTTTCTTTTTTTGATCATTCCATACAATTTATCTGCAATTACCACACGTTTCACAACAGCTGTTATATATAACTCTAACATGACATGACAAGAGTTCATTCTACTTTGTATTAATCTTACACCAAATATCTGCTGAATCCCGAGTCTTAACATGACTTGGGGATCCAAGAATTCCAAATAATTTCACTATTGGTACTTTTTACTTCTTGGATTTTTTCTATATCAAAAGTAACATCCTTTTTAAATTATCATACGAATTTCTTTATATAACTCCCATCTAAATTTATTTTGCAACAAATTTGTATGCAAGGACGTTTAAGGAAATTTTTCTAACATCAAAAGATAATTAGTATACACTCGATCTACTTGAAAAGAAAGCAGTATTTATGCTGCTATGAATATATTAAAGAATTTAAAAATTGCAAATTTAATTTAATTTAATTTAATTTATCCATAATAGAACTAAATATTGCCAATATATCTCTCTTTACCTTTTTCCTTTTCCATTTTCCTTTTCTTTATCTTTTTTGAGTATTAAAATTGGGAAGGCTGTTACCTTCATGAACTAAAATTTGTAAAATATATATATATATATATATATATATGCTTTCCTTCATTCAGCTAGCATGCGCTTTAAATCACCAAAACCAAGAAATCACCCCCTCGTTTGTTTCTGGCTATTAAGATATAAAAAAAACAGAAAAAAAAAAGTTATGTAGGTGACACGTCACATTCTTTACGGTCAGCTGTTAATAGATATTGCACAACATAACATTTGAATTGTTTGAAGGTGTAATATGTCGGTTTTGATAATTTGAGGCGCAAACTTCATGTTATAATGTGCACCATTGTCGATGATACTAGTCATTGTTAATAGAGAAATGATATATATAAGCTTCAAAGAGATAGTTTTATACAAATCATTTCTAAAAAAGTGGGACCTATTAATGAAAAATAGTTTTCTTTTACACCTTTTTAGGATGGAGTCTACTTTTTTACAAAGACTTGTACAAAGAAAAATTTTACTTATCATCCTTTACACCGTAAACTAATATAGGATTTGTTATTTTTGTCCTTATATTTAAATACAAACATATTGATGTGTAAATATGTGTGTTTAAATAGAAGAATAATAATGACAAATCACATATTGGTATATGGTGTGGAGATAATAGATACTACTTCTATTGTACAAATCATTTCTCTAATTAAAATAAACTTGCACAAAGTTTTTACACCAAACACTGGTAACTAATATTTCTATTAATAATGATTAGTCCTGCTTGGATCAACCCAAGTTTCAAGTACTCTCTTATTGGAAACCTTTTGGACATGCTTTCAATGAAAGTATAATCTGCCACTTGGGAAAGGATCGGTACCCAAGCAGTAAGTAGAATAAAGTGAACCCATTCGTTATGTTTGGTGTAGTTTTTGAGAAGAAGAATTATCATTCTTATTATTCTCCAAGAGAAACGATTACAAGATAAGTAGAAGAGGAGGGGCCACTAAATCAGTAAGACCATAAAATCAACAAATATCTAGGCTAGAAAACAGGAAACAGAAATATCTAAAATCTGAAATTACTATTTCAGATTTTATCTAAAATAGAACTTCCTAATTTATCTCCTAGAAATCCGACACCCCCCCTCAAGTTGGAGCATAGATATCTATCATACCCAACTTGCTTACAAAGAGCTCAAAACTAGGTCTGAAAAGTCCTTTGGTGAAAATATCAGCTATTTGTTGAGTAGTAGGAGCAAAAGGCATGCAAACAGCTCCACTATCAATCTTCTCCTTTATGAAGTGTTTGTCAATCTCTACATGCTTTGTGCGATTATGTTGTACTGGATTTTGAGCAATACTTATGGCAGCTTTGTTGTCACAATACAACTTCATTGGCATGTTTACCGGCATTTGTAGCTCTTCAAGAATTCTCTTTAGCCATAACATCTCACAAACTCTGTTAGCCATAGCCCTATATTCTGCCTCGACACTACTCCTTGCAACCACATTCTATTTCTTGCTTCGCCATGTGACCATATTTCCCCATACATAAGTACAGTATCCTGACGTGGATCTCCTGTCAATAACTGAGCCTGCCCAATTTGCATCAGTGTATGCCTCTATGTTCTGCTGTGTGGTCTTTTGGAAGAGTAGTCCCTTGCCTGGTGTACTTTTCAAGCACCTGAGAATCCGATAACCTGCTTCAAGATGTTTCTCAGAGGGTGAATGCATAAACTGACTTACCAAACTCATAGCAAAAGCAATATCGGGCAACGTATGTGATAAGTAAATTAACTTTCCCACCAACTTTTGATACCGAGTAGTATTCACTGGAACACCTTCCTTGTCATCTCCAAGTTTCTGATTGGGATCAATTGGAGTGTCTGCTGGCCTACACCCGCTCATCCCAGTCTCCTTAAGGAGGTCAAGGACATACTATCATTGGGAAACAACAATCCCTTTCTTCGACCGAGCAACCTCCATTCCAAGGAAATACCTCAGAGATCCTAAGTCCTTGATTTCAAATGTTGATGATAAAGAATCCTTCAATTGGTTCATCTCAAGTACGTCATCTCCAGTGAGAATTATATCGTCTACATACACAATCAGTATTGCTATCTTCCCATCCTGTGAATGTTTTGTAAACATTGTATGATCACCTTGCCCTTAAGTATACCCCTGACTTTTAACAAACTGAGTGAATTTCTCAAACCAGGCTCTTGGTGATTGTTATAACCCATATAAGGATTTCTCCAGTTTACACACCTTTGTGCCAAACTTTTCACAAAATCCTAGAGGTGCATCCATGTACACTTCTTCCTCTAGATCTCCATTGAGAAATGCATTTTTTACGTCCAACTGTTACAAAGGCCAGTCACAATTAGCTACAAGTGGTAGAAGAACTCTTACAGTGTTTAGCTTTGTGATTGGGGCGAATGTCTCTAAGTAATCAATGTCATAGGTTTGAGTGAATCCCTTGGCAACCAATCGAGGTTTATACCGTTCTAGAGAGCCATCAGATTTATACTTGACTGTAAACACCCATATGCTCCCTACAGTTCCTACAGTTTTCTTCCCTTTTGGTAGATCAGCTAACTCCCACGTGCCATTTTTTTTCAAGAGCATTCATCTCCTCGAAGACAGCCTCCTTCAACTCAGGAACTTTCAGAGCATCCTACATAGTATTAGGAATCTCCATGCAAGACAATTGTGAGGTAAAAGCTCGAAAAACAGGTGAGAGATTTTCATATGACACATAACTGGACAACGGATGCTGGGTGCAAGATCTCACACCCTTCCGGACAATAATAGGAAGTTCAGAATCATCGAACTCAGGATTGGACTCAGACTCGGGTTTAGAGCTAGAGGACTCAAAACTCGAAGGTGAAATGGGCTAAACATGAGGTAAGGACTCAGTAAGGACATTACCTGGAGGGTTTACAGATTCTGGGCAGTGCGAAGGATTGGAAGACCCTTTCTTTTGAGTTGTATTCTGTCGCGAGTAGACAATATCAAATGGTACCAACACTGTGTTTTTCTTTCTGTTTCTCCTTTGTGAACATCATGAGATGGCCCTGTAGGAAGACCTGCATTTTCAGTATCTAAACAACTCGACTCAACTTCCCCTGGTATAATAAAGCTTGGGTTTTCAGGTTGAATAATTGGAGAAGGATCATTTTGCGAGTCGTCAGTTTGGAAGAAATTCTGAAAAACAGCCGAGTCTTTGGTTTGTGTCCCCCCCTGAAGATGAGGCGTGAAATAGGAATGTATTTCAAAAAAAGTAACGTCCATGGTAACAAACATTTTTTTGGAAATGGGTTCAAAACATTTATACCCCTTTTGAGTGGGAGCATAACCAACAAACACACATTTTGTGGCTCGAGGGTTCAAGTTTTATATGATGAACAGACAAAAGGGCACAACCAAATATCTTTAGTGGTAAAGATGAAGAAAGCCGATTTGTTGGATAAAACTTATGAAAAACATCAAAAGGTGTTTCAAAGCTTAAAACCTTATTAGGCGTCCTGTTTATGAGATATGTAGCAGTAAGAATGGCTTCACCCCAAAGATATTTAGGGACCTGATTGGTAAAAAGCAATGCTTGAGCTACTTCCAATAAGTGTTCGTTTTTTCTTTCAACCAAACCATTTTGTTGTGAAGTGTCGACACAAGAGCTTTGATGAACAATTCCTTTTTCAAGAAAAAAATCACCCAAAATGTTTTTGAAATATTCTCAGCCATTATCACTCTGCAATATTTGAATATTTTTTTGAAATTGTGTTTGTACCATGGTGTAAAAATTTTTGAAAATTGTTCCCACTTCAGTTTTTTCTGCCATCAAGTAAACCCAACTTAATCTCGTGTGATCATTAATAAAGGTCACAAACCATTTTTTTCCATAATACGTAGATGTTCTACAAGGGCCCCAAATATCACTATGAATCACAGTAAATGGAGTAGTTGGTTTGTAGGGTTGGGTAGAAAAGGATGTACGATGATGTTTAGCAAACTGACAAACTTCACATTGAAAGGAAGTGAGACTTTTATTCCGAAATAAATTGGGAAAGAAGTGTTTTAAATACTGAAAACTAGGATGGCCTAACCTATAATGCCATAACATAAGATCATTATCCTTGGAAACAGAAATTGAATTTAAGCAAGTACTTTGGCATTGTCTACTCGAGTTCGGTCTATCCTCAAAATAATATAGTCCATCTATTTCCTTAGCATTGCCAATCATCCTCCCTGTGGTCAATTCCTGAAATTCACAATAAGAAGAGTAGAAATTAGCTTGACACTGATGATCAGAGGTAAGTTTACTGATGGACAACAAATTGCAAGACAAATTGGGAACATGGAGCACATCATGGAGGGTTAACAATGAAGTGAGTTTGATAGTTTCTGTCCCAGCAATTACCGAGAGTGAACCATCTGCAATTTTGACCCTTTTATTGCCTGCACAAGGACTGTAGGATGAGAACAATTTGGAGCAACCAGTCCTATGATCAGTTGTGTCAGAATCAATTATCCAAGAATAAATAGAGTTAGGAATAACACCTAAAAATGCATTAGCAAGAGGATTACCCTTCTGTACCAAAGAACAAGACGGAGTTAAGGACAGTTTTGGAGATTGAAACAATTTTTACAGGTGCTATAATTGCTCCTTGGTAAAAGGTACTACATTTGAGTTGGTAGAAAGCTCCTGAAGCTCTTCAGCAGTGGTTTGGTAGGCTTGACCATCAAGTTTGGATTTTGGCTTCCAATTTGCTGGTTTACCATGAAGTTTCCAACACATCTCCTTCTTATGCCAAGGTTTATTACGTCCCTCATTTTCAAAATCAACACTTCTTGACACAAGAGCAGCATTCTCAGGTTCCAGGTTTAAACCAGTTTCGGTATTGCGCAGCATGATTTTTCTCCTTGATTCCTCACGTCTAACTTCAGAAAAAACTTCTCGAATAGAGGGCAATGGTTGCTTGCCTAGAATGCGGTCGTGACCCTCATCCAGACTTCGATTAAGGCCAGCTAAAAACATGTAAACCCTGTCGTTTTCTTCTCTCTTCTTGTGACGAGCATAGTTGTTTGAATTTTCCCAAACATCATCATAACACTGATCAAGTTCCTGCGATAACGTTTCCAATTCATTATAATAAGTAGTAACTTCGCGATCATTTTGCTTGGATTTTCAAAGTCAAGTTTTCAACTCAAATATTTGAGAAGAATTCTCCAAATCCGAATAAAGATCTCGAACGGCCTCCCAGACATCTTGAGCAGTGGGAAGAAATAGGTGAGGTTTTCCAATGGCAGGTTCCATGGAATTGATGAGCCAAGCAATAACAAGAGAATTTTCAGACTGCCATCTTTTTTTATTAGGGTCACCAGCAGCAGGTTTCGATATTTCGCTAGTCAAATGCCCAAATTTTCCTCTGTCATCAATTGCCAATTTTATAGACTGAGCCCACTCAAGATAGTTGTGCCCATTGAGTTTTGTAGCCGTAAGATAAAGGGCTGAATTCTGGGAATATGAATTAGTAGATACAGGCGTGGGATTGTTGGGATTGGGTGGAATATTTTCTGAAGTACCAGACGAGTTAGAAGAGACGGTAGGATTTCTTTGGGTGCCGGTCATCGCCGACTTATACGACATCATCAGAAGAAAGAAGAAAAAAGAAACAGCGCACAAAGCTCTAATACCATGTAGTTTTTTAGAAGAAGAATTATCATTCTTATTATTCTCCAAGAGAAATGATTGCAATATAAATAGAAAAGGAGGGCAACTAAATTAGGAAGGCCATAAAATCAACAAATCAAATAAGCGAATATCTAGGCTAGAAAACAGGAAATAGAAATATCTAAAATCTGAAATAGTAATTTTAGATTTTATCTAAAATAGAACTTCCTAATTTATCTCCTAGAAATCTGATAGATTTTATCTAAAATACAACTTCCTAATTTCCTAGAAATCCGACATTTGGATATTAGGTTATCTCTAAAATCGTTTTAGAGAGTACCGTCCCGACTTTGTGATATTTTCATTCCTAAGTATTATGGGGCATGGGCATAAAAAATCCAGAATTGCGAATCTGTTGAGTTGAAAACTGTGGGGGGATGGGACCCAAAACAATCCAGCAACCCAGAACCAAGCTGGGTGTAGAGACTTTCGGGACTTGGGCCTCGGTCCAACTGAAAGCTCATCTCCAATCCAATGTCTTCCCCCCCCCCCCCAAAAAAAAAGCCCTGCTTATGTCGGTTTCTCAAGCGGGTCACGCTCACCCAAGAAAGGACGACACGCCTCTCCATGCCTAAGCGAGCAGGGGCACGTCACATTTATGACTAGTCTAGTCACGGAAAACCAGGAACGCGTCGCATTTATTATATGGCAACATATACCCTCATCCAACCACAACATGGCAAACCATTGCCAAGCCAGAGACGTGACAGGTCTGACTTGGACATACCTTGGAATCCCACACCTCTCCTTACTAACAACGTTCAGGCCAGGTATAAAAGCCCTAGCCCCTTTACGGAAAAGGTTGGTTGATCCTTCTTACACATACGTGAAACACCTACTAACAAAACCATGGGAGGACAAACAGACTCCCCTAAGTCCATCCTCTGCTTGTCTTGCAGGTACACAGGGCGAGCCCACACAACTGCCCAGGCCCCAAAACATGTTGTCAACAGTGGCATCGTCTATGAGATCCTTTTCTTTTCCCTAACAACGTGTGCTTCGCATGCCGGCATCGACATTGTCCTAAATTGCGCAGAGGAAGAGTGTGCGAACGATGTGATGGAAGTGAGGCTGGCGGAGATGGAAGAAATGGTAAGGAAGCTAACCGAGGAAACGGGGGAACTGTGCAAGGAGAACACCGCTCTATGACAAACCAACGAAGAGCTGGGAAGGGAAGACGAGCCTAGTGGAAACGAGCATGTTGAGTCACGTCATGACCAAGTGAGCACGGCAACGGGCGAAGAAAGAAGACAGATACATTTGAAACTGCGAGAACTGGGAGATAAGTACGCGGAGATAGCCAGGCAGGTCGGGACGCCCTTAACAGTCGATCAGCTGCTAGGCAACACAAACTTGCCTTACAGCGCCGAAGTCATGGTAGTTCCTCTACTGCCAAAATTCAAAGTTCCTCAAATGGAGCTGTATGAAGGAACCAAGGAGCCGCTAGAACACCTGGACACGTTTAAGGCCCACATGACATTGCACGGTTTCCTGGGAGAGGTAGCCTGTCGAACCTTCCCGTTGACACTGAAGGGCGGGGCCCGGACTTGGTTCAAATCCCTACCGTCGGGGACGATAGGAAGCTTCGACGAGTTGGCTCACCTATCTGTGACTCAGTTCTTAGCAAGCCGAAAAAGGAGGCACCCAGAGGCATATCTCCTGACTGTCAAGCAATGTGATAATGAAAGCCTAAAATCCTACCTTGCTCGTTTCAATAGGGAACGAATGACTACCGACGATCAAGATGAAAATATCACCCTAGCAGCCCTCCTAGGCGGGATCTGGCCTAGAAGTCCATTCATGGCGGAGATAGCCCATCAGACCCCAACCACCTTGAGGAAATTTATGGATCGGGCAGATGGTTTCATTAATGCAGAGGATATGTTGGAAGCACTAGTAGTGCCGCAGCGATTTGAAGTGGAGCAGGCAGACCTAAGGGCAACTGGGTAGAAGGACAGTTGTGGGGGAGACAAGGGGAAAAATGGGGCTACGGAGTCAAAGAAAAAGGGAGAAACCACAGGGCGCCCACGACCACAGGGCGCCACCAAAGTGCAAAGAGAAAAGGAGATAAGCCCGTGAAGGGACTCAAGGCGAGAACCCAGAGGGCGCCCGAATTGTTGATACCATATGACCAACAGGCATAGTACCGAAGACTTGCAGGACCGAGGGCGCCGTTCCAAGGATTAGCAAGAGTTGCCTAGAGATGGCAGTCGGTGGACACAGGAGCCCCAAGAGAATCGGAAGGCCGATTAGTGAGATCTACACGATCACCGATGGATACACAGGAGGAGGGTCCACCTCTTCAGCCCGAAGGGCACACGCCCGTCGAGCACAATACGAAGAAGTTTTCACGATTGATTAGGTTGCACCCTGAGTCCGCAAGCCAACCTGAGGGATCACCATAAGCTTCAGTGAGAAGGATGAGGAAACGATCCGCCACCCACATAATGACGTGTTGGTCGTGACCATGCAGGCTACGAACTTTACCCTCATGTGGATCCTAATGGATAATGGGAGCTCGGCGGATATCCTATTCTGGGAAGCGTTCGCTAGGATGGGGATCAGCCTAGATAGGTTACATCAGGCTCGATCACTCTAAAAGGCTTCACTGGCGATGTGGTCGAGCCAACGGGGGTTATTACCTTATCGGTCCTAGCTGGTAAGGCCCTGAGGATGGCGGCGACCATGGCAAACTTCTTGGTGGTCAAAGCTTCATCATTGTACAACACGATAGTCAGTTGACACGAGGGGTGGGGGAGATCCGGGGCAAATAGGTCCTAGCGCGGGAATGCTACGCCTACGAACTCAGGCACGAGGTGAAGACGATCACAAGTGCCAACGAGGGAGGCATGGGAGTTGAAGTCCCTCTCCCTCCCAACCTGACCGAATGGGACGAAGAGATCCGAGAAGAGGGGGCCCTACGCCAGGCTGAGCCAAATGAGCCCTTGGAGCTTGTCTCGATTGACACCCAGAGACCAGAGCATACCGTCTGAATAGGGACCCGACTAACCCTCGGGTTAAGGTAGCAACTGAAGCACCTCCTCATCGAGCACCAGGACGTCTTGGCTTGGAGCCACGAAGATATGTTAGGAATAGACAGTTCGGTCATCGACAATTGGCTAAGTCCCTAGACTGGTAGACCTCCGCCCAATGAAGCCGAGTCCCTAAACTCGCTCCAATTGAAGCTGCAGATTAAGGCCAAGTCCCTAGACTATTAGACCCCTACCCAACGAAGCCAATTCCCTGAACTTATCGAGTCCCTAGACTCACCGCAATCAAACCGTGGGGTAAGGCCAAGTCCTTAGACTGGCAGACCCCCACCCAATGAAGCCAAGTCCCTAGACTCGCAGCAATTAAACCGTAAGGTACGACCAAGTCCCTTGACTAGCAGACCCCCGCCCAACGAAGTCTAGTCCCTAGACTCACAGCAATCAAACCGCGGGGTAAGGCAAGTCCCTAAACTGGAAAACCCCCATCCAACGAAGTCGAGTTCCTAGACTCGCCCCAATCGAAGCCGTGGGATAAGGCCAAGTCCCTAGATTAGTAGACCCCCACCCAATGAAGCTGAGTCCCTAGACTCACCCCAATCGAAGCAGCGGAGTAAGCCTCAGTCCCTAGACTAGCAGACCCCCACCCAACGAAGCTGAGTCCCTGAACTCACCGAGTCTCGAGACTCGCCGCAATCAAACCATGGGATAAGGCCAAGTCCCTAGACTGACAGACCCCCGCCCAATGAAGCCGAGTCCCTAGACTCACCCCAATGGAAACTGCAGGGTAAGACCAAGTCCGTAGACTGGGAAACTACTGACCAACGAAGTCAAGTCCCTAGACTTGCCCCAATCGAAGTCTCGGGATAAAACCAAGTCCCTAGACTAGCAGACCCCCGCCCAACGAAGGCGAGTCTCTAGACTGGGAGACCCCAATTGAACAACCCCCACCCAATCGGGATGATGGGTCAGGCCAATCGGGTGGGTAAAGGCGGGCTCGCCCTTCTTATTCCTTAGGCTTGAAGGATAAAGTATGCGAAATGTTGTTGAAATAAAAATTCTAATTAATAAGAGAGATTTGTACCCAAAAAAAAAAAAAATCAAGCCCATTAAGGAGGGGGTGGGGTCGAACCACTAGGAGAAAAAAGGGGGGTACCCGAGCCTCCCAATGTTCTTACAGAAGGCCCAAGTCTTGGGGTTCAACTTGAGCAATTGCAAATCCAGCTTGTGCATGTCCTCGTCAGGGAACTCCAGCCAATGCTTCCGCATTCGTTCGAGGCCTTCCCAATAGCTGAACGACCAGGCTATGTCCCGTATGGCATTACAATTTTGGATACAAGCCTTGATCTCCTCTGCATTGTAGCGGACAGTCTCCAGAGTGAATTTCAGCCCTGTGATGGAGAGATCTTGCACCATGAGAGTCTCATTCTTTTCAGAGACCTCCTGCTTCAACCTCCGAACCTCCACCTTGGCCTGCTTGAGCTCCACCCTCAAGGCTCGAACGTCTTCCCGGCTTAGGACAGTAGCCGCAAACGCTGCTCTTGAACTTAGCATGGTCCCGATGAAGCTGTCTGAACATGGCTTGGTCTTAGGTCCATCTGATCTACTAGGCATTCAGCCTCTACAATACAGCATCACCCTCATCCGCCAACTACCTATTACGGTTAGCCAGCTGAGACACGCTCTCCATGGTGGTGTCAAGCTCCTGCCTCAAGTTCGCCTTCTGGAAATCCTACCTAGCAGCCTCCTCCTCCATCCGATCGACACGCTCTTGCAACTCGTCAATCTCCCTGAGCCACTTGTCGCGGTTGGTCTAGATCTTTATTCTTCCATGTCATCTTCCGAAGCTTGAAATGCTCGAGACAGACCAGAGAAGCCAACTGGTGGTTGGCCTTGGATAACTCCCCAACTACCTTGCCGACCATAGCAGCAATCTGGTCAACGGCTTGTGAAACATAGGCAGAACAAGTGAGTCAAGGGAGGGAAACAAAAAAAAAAAAAGAAGGGAGGGGGGGTGGAGCTTGAGGGCCTAACTTGCAGTAAGAGAGGGTGAACAAAACCATACCTAAGTGAAGGTAGGTCACAGTTTCCTAGCCATCCGCTTAGTAGCAGCCGCACGGGCTCTCTCTAGCTCCGACTTGGGGCTTCGCTCCGCCTCTGTCTTGATCTCAGGAGGGGAGTTGGGAGGACCTAGAGGCCATGGGTGGCCCACCCCCGATGTTCTCGCCTCTCCGTCACCAACGGTTCCATGGGCACCATCCGAGCGGCTCAACTGCGGACCCCCGGGGGGCAACCCCCAAGGGAAATTGCGACGGCCGTTCGACCCCCGTCCCTCAGAATGCTCATTGTCGCTCAGTTCGACAACAGAGGGGGATTCCTCATTACGACGAGACCTAGATTTAGAAAAAGAACCGAAGGAGCTCGTCGACGAACTCTCCCCTACCTTCAAAGGACCGCTCCCTAGTCCCATCTACATCCTCGTACTCTCCCCTCTCTTCTTCTTCTTCTTCTCTTTCTACTTCCTCTCTTTCTCTTTCTTCTTCCTCTTCTTCCTCTCTTTCTTTTTCTTCTTCTTCCTCTCTTTCTCTTTGTTCTTCTTCTTTTTCCTCTTCTTCTTCTTCTTCTTCCTCTCTTTCTCTTTCTTATTCTTCTTTTTCTTCCTCTTCTTCTTCTTCTTCCTCCCCCTCTTCTAGTCTCGTCACATCGACTGCCCCCGTGCTGTCGTGGGTGAGTTCCTCCCTTAAGGCGTCCTCGAATGACTCGAACCTCCCCCCCTCCCCCGGCACCTACCAAGGAAAGCAGGCAAAAGATTCGAGAAAGGTTGCCTCAAAAATTGAGTCATCCTCTTCCTCGAGAATAGGAAGTAGAGACTCAACGGGGGCTGGTCGGGAGCCAGCAGGAGAAGACGGTCCGGCAACAGGCTGAGGAACTGATGAAGTCGTCCTCCCCCAAGAAGGAGGAGGAAAAAATCTGACGGGGAGGGTTCGACACGCTCTCCTTTGTCGTGAGGGTGGCTCTGAGGTCCGGCCCCACTTGAGGAGCCAGGAAAGGAGTTGTGGCGAGCTTTCCTGTCGTGAGGGTGGCTCTGAGGTCCGGCCCCTGACCGCTTGCTGGGAAGGCTCGGCCGACCTCTTTGATCCTTGGGCAGAAAACGTACGAATGATGTGGGTTAAGCCGCTTTGCAACCGGTAATACTCCCGCATGTAGGGATCTGAGAGAGTGATGTCAGTGTTCGACTCATACTCATGCTTCCAAGCCCAGTCCACCACCTTCTCGACGTGGACCTCCTCCTCCGGAGTCAACCAAATCTCCAACCATTCAGGATGAGCTGGGCAGGAGCCAACCCCAAGTAGTGGAGAACCTCTCAGACGGGGTGACAAAATGAGAGGCGGACTTCGCAGGTGAACATCCTAGGGTATACGATGACCCGAGACACTAACCCTAAAGAGGATACAATGTGGTCCAACGATCGAGGAACCACCAGAACGACCAATCAGGGAATGTTGAACTCCCTCCAAAAAGATTGAAGATCCCTATCTGTGTCTACAGAGATCTAGCATCGATCGTCGTAGGAGGGGAAGGTACATTGGAGGATGACTGCGTGGCTATCGGAACTAAAAAAGAAAGGCGCTAGAGTCGAGAGGGGAAGGGAAAGGCTTAGAAAGGCCGAGAGAAAGAGACACTCATGAGGGAGTCTCCAACTGTCGTGGGCAATGAAAGGGGTGTCAGGCACTTGAGTAACACGGTCCTATGAGGTCTTAAGGAGGCCAAAGGTCATGCAATCTAGCAATCGTATCGATTCCTGCTAGAAACTGACCGCCTGTCTGACAGAGAACGTGGCACAGAAGCTGAACCAGTGATTAACAGTCATCCAATGAAGCTAGAAGCCCATAGGACGCGACCCCTAGGCTAGTCGAGAAGTTTGGGAATTGGAAAGGTCGTCCAGTTTGGAAATCCCGCCACCTGGCCGCAGTGAGATTTCGTGGGGTAATGTTGGGGGGGACAGGGCCCTGTGGCCAGGTGTCCCTACCCAAAACAATCCAGCAACCCAGAACCAAGCTGGGTGTAGAGACTTTTGGGACCTAGGCCTCAGTCCAGCTGAAAGCTCATCTCCAATCCAATGTCTGCCCCCCCTTCAAAGCCCTACTTATGTCAGTTTTCCAAGCGCGTCGCGTCCACCCAAGAAAGGACGACACACCTCTCCACCTCGAGTGGGTAGGGGCACGTTACATTTATGATTGGCCCAGTCACGAAAAACCAGGAACGCATCGCATATATTATGCTAGAGACGAGACAAGTCTGACTCGAACATATCTCGAAATCCCACACCTCTCCTAACTAACAAGGTTCAAGCCAGGTATAAAGCCCCAGCCCCTTAAGGGAAAAGGTTGGTTGATCCTTCTTACACATATGTGAAACACCTACTAACAAAACCATCAGAGGACTAACGGACTCCCTCGAGTCCATTCTCTGCTCGTCTTGCAGGTATACAAGGCGAGCTCGCGCAACTGCCCAAGCCGCGAAACATGTCAACAAAAACTTTTTGAAAATATCTTCAGTCCTATATCTCTCTTCACCGACACATAACATATTGATTATCGAGAAAAGGAAAAGGCAATAAATGATAATCACCTCACTCCAGTATTGTCAATTTGCTCCCTGTCTTAGATGATTCCTCCCCCCATTGTCGAACTGGCCTTCTTTATTCGAATTTTGTCAAATCTTTTCTAAAATCTGAACCTCAGACCATTTAGGTTTGGTTTGGCCATTAGAAATTTTCATTTCAAACTCAAAATTCTCATTTCATCATTACAATTTTTTCAAATCTATGTACAAAATATAATAAATAATTCAACTTTTTCTTAATTTTTTCAAATCCTAAAACAATGATAATATTAAAATATAATATTTTAATATTTCATCTTAAAACTCAAAATTCTTATCTCAAAATTCTCAGTGGCCCAACCAAACCATATCGTGGATCACTTCAAGGGATGAGTCCATTTTTCGTCAGACTAATTACATAACTCCCATTCAGCGCACTATTACAAGAAAAATACTTGTTCGTAGTCTAGATATTTACAATAAAAATGACTTATTCTCATAGCAATGAATCATTTTCATTATAAATACTGTTTCGCACATCTTTACGTTAGGTTCTTAGCAACTCCAATATTTGATCTTGGGCCTACGAACACAAAAAAAATACCGTAAGATGGGGGACTTGGTGAAGGCCAGGGAGTCTCTGATGCTAAAATCAGTATTGTCTGCCCGGTTTGGATACTGAGATGAAATGCTTTCATCTCATATAGAGTTGTACTGTACAGTAGTTTTGGCTATCCAAACGCAATATTTCATCTCTTAAGTTTTGAAAACATCCACTTAAATGAATAGTATAAAATAGTGAAAATGACATGGTCAGTGCCAATGTGACGTAAATAGTGCAAAACTAATGTGAACAATACATGAATAGTGCATAATTTGGGTACTCTTAAAATACCATGGGATCCACACCTTTTTCAAATCCCAAAAAATAAAAAATATCTCATCTCATATCACTATCTAAATATAGATTTTTTTTTACAAACTATTTCATCTCATCTTAACTCAAAAATTTTACTATTACTTAAAATATTTCATCTCATCTCATCTGAACTGCGTAACCAAACAAGGCTTAGTGTTTTGTGAGTAAATAGTGAATTCAAATAGAGTTCCTAGTACTTGGAGATTCCCTCTTATACCCGATTTCTGGGGTCAGCTATCCATACCTTGTATCATGGGTGCATGTCACCTCAGCAGTCTTCTTGGTCAGAGCCTATTAATAAGGCATGGCCTCTTAGGGTGGCACAATAAATGCGGCGTGGCTTCCTGTCCCCTCTGCCTAGTTGCAAGTGCACTCCATCAATTTTCTCCCTACTTGTTGCTAGAATATCAAGGACTCCCCGTGTTTATTGCCAGCCTGCTTGCACAGGTTCTCTAGGGCTAGACTCTACGGGGGGAGATCTCGGTGATGTATCCCTTGCCTCCCCTCCTTTCAGACTTGCCACGCGAACGTGGCCATAGGCCGACCTCAGCTTTGTCACCGGGAGCCCCTAATGAGTTGATGGGTCGTCTAGCTAGCCTAGGCTCCTTGTATCCGGGCTTGTACTCTGGGCCTTTGGCCCGAGAAAAAATCTCCTTACAAATACCTTGTCACGAATAAGTGTTTTTCCTATGGCGTGCCACCACCTCCACACATACCAAGTTAGCTTCTTGAAGGATAAAGCCATATTGGTGGTGTGTGATTGTCTTCAACCACGGGGTCTACCATGCAGTCTTTCAAGGTAACCACACTACTATTTCATGTGTTCAAAGTTCATCGTGATTTGGGGGCTTTGAATCAATTGTGTAGTGTATTATAATTCCAAAACAGACAACATAATATGATTTGCACCTATTGGTCTTCCTATGCTTTCTCATCGTGGTTGGTTATCTTGTTTTTGTTTCGAGAGTTAAGGAGCTTAGATTTTCATCACTCAAATTTATATTTTTATTGTCAATCTGTCTTGTTTTTAGTTCTATATGTGATCGTGATTGCTCTTGATTAATGTGTTTTTGTGGTTATTTTGTTTGTTTGTGCTAGTTGCCATTCATATATTGCAGAGACTTGGCATTCGTTTAACCATTTTAGCTAAAGAGGCCACTTTTTCTATTTTGCCCAATCAATTTGAGATGTGATCTACACTTAATTGGTTATCCTTCTCTCTAAACTATATACTTCTCCAAGAATATCAATTTTCAAAATCTCATTTTCATCTAATATTTATATTTTCTTTATCTGCTTCTGTAAGAATAATATTTGTCGTGTCTAACAGACGTTTTTATTTTTAATTCAAGTCTCTACCTGTTTTTTTATTTTTATTTTTTTTCTTTTCAAATGATCATATATCATAAAACGAGAAATAATAGTTACAATTATAAATGTTCAAATGTCATGTAATTACATTAAAAAAAAAAGTGAATAAATACAGAATCTACATTAAAAAAATTAATTAATTTTTTACTAGTAAAAAATTAATTTTTTACTAGTAAACGTCACGTGCACACTTCATAACACTTCATAACTGTATCATTACTTATAAAACCGTTTCTCTATCTTACCCCAAAATAAGAGGAAAATGAGTAGATTTCACCCAAAGAAACAAATCTTTCCTGAAGCATATTTCTCTATCACTTTTAACCCTGTCAAAAGAAACAAATCTTTCCTGAAGTTGATATATTTGACTATCTGATTCCCTCCTTGTCCCCACCAAACACCCAAAACCCCCGCGAAACATGGCGAAATTAAAAGCTCAAGTTCTTATCTTGACAACAGACACTAAAAGAGATTGTGAGACCCTCAACTATTTTAACCATTCAAAGATGATGAACTAAACAAAAGACATCTAAAACAACAATATGCTTATGCCGTCTCTAGGAGGCCAGTAATATAAGAAATCAAACATGTAGAGCAACCAGATTGACTTGCAGTGTTCTACTTTAATGTGATCACTTGCATAGACAGCACAGGTAATTTTATTGATCGCATAGTGCTAAAGCATAAATCAATCTGTTCCTTGAAAAGTAAACCATCCACCAGATTAGCAAGTTGCAGGAAGACAGTAACTACATATTATATGCAATGGCATGTCCTCGCCTCTCCCCAATTCAGCGAGCCTCATATTGAACAACTGCATCAAACAGGAAGGGCAAATTTAGTTCAATGTTTTCAGCAACATGGGTTAAGACAAAAGATTTATGCTTCAGAAACATTACAAGAAAGACAGCACCATGATGTTGCAGGGCCATAATTCCAAACAGTACTATGGAAAAGGAATAAGCCAATGACATCTATCTAACAGCTAAAGGGATCTTTACCTCAAACTGTACCTCCTCCTCTTGTAAGAACAAGGTTGAAGGTGAGGCCATGGGTTCAGGACCCATTGGCTGCTCAACTTACCCATCCATAAATAAAATTGAATACTTACAAAGAAGAAGCGAAGGCAAAAGCTTCCTGAACTAGATCTTGAAGTAAAATTGCAGGAAACCATTAAGACTCAAAAAACTTGATTGACTAAAAAACAGCGGGCCAATAATGCATATCAAGCACATCACCCACAAGTACTCTCCCACAATGGAAGCTAACCCAATAACCTGTGTTGCATCTATTGTGCAATGGGAAGTAAAGTTACATAAACACATTAAAAAAAATGTACTTTACAGTTGCAACAGTTGGGGAAATGGAAAACTAGTAGGGGTGAATCTTCTATGCCATATTTTTCAAAGAAGCCAAAATCGTATGTCAACCAAGCCCTAGTTCCTTAGGGCTGGATGAGAATATCTTTATTGGGCCCACAAGCCTATGAAATTATCAAATCTCTTCTGGAATTTATTGGATTGAATATTATTTGGCGGGCCTGACCCACAATTTAGAGTTCTGGAAAAACCAGGTTTTAAGCCCAAGAAAGTTGATAACATTGGCCTAGCTCATTTGGAAATCAACCAAAAACTTCAATTCTCCCACTTTGATAACATCAAAGCTCACTCTAGAACCTTGTTTTTAGGAAATTGCTATCTATACTTATAATTTTACTTAAAATGTGTCAGCTATTGAAAATGATGAAAATTTTAAATTCAAATTACAAAAGAAAACACTGAAATGAGACTACCACTCAGTATGTAATATTGCGCATAAAATTGTACGATAACATCACAGCTCTCTCTAGAACTGTAATCCAGGTTGGATAAAAACTGGACAGACGAAACCCACCCATGGGTAGCCCAAGTGGTAAGGGCAAACTTGTGTGCATGAGCCCCATGTCACAAGTTTGATTCCCCCTGGGATCAAACTATGATTTAAGTGGGAGGCCATGGTGGTGGATTGCCATGCTAGTCTTCCTAGGGATATAGCATGGGTGAGTCCTAAGGGCACTGTCGTGGGGTGGTTCCCCATTTAAAAAAAAAAAAAAAGGACTGGACAGACAAACGTATCCGCCATCCTGATATATGTGAGGTGATAGCAGATAGCAGTGGTGGATAATACCCACCATCTACTACCCATATATATATATATATTAAAATGAAGATCGTTATTTTCATTTGTATAAATGAAAATGACACCATTTCATTATCATCATACCCCTATCTCCCTTCCCCTCATTTCGACCAAAATAGCATGTGATATCCCATATGATAAGGATAATGCTAGGTGGTGCTTGGGATCTCACATTGCTTGGGAATGAGAAGTTCTTACTCTTTATAAGGTTCCAATGGGTTTCCAATTGTATTATTGACTAGTCTTTTTAGAGTATAAGTCATGTGGTTTGAGCCTTCCATTGGAGCATTACAAATGATATCAGAGTCTATTCCAACCAGAAATGTGCGACTTGAGCCGTGCCACCTACAATAGACAGGTCTAACAAGGACATCGGGAATTTAAGGGGGATAGATTGTGATACCTCATATGATAAGAATAAGGGTATGTGTATGGGATCCCACATTGCTTAGGAAGAAGTCCTTGCTCTTTATAAGGTTCCAATGAGAATCTAATTGTATCATTGACTAATTCTTTTGGAGTATAGGGCATGTGGTTTGGGCCTTCCATTAGGTCATTACATAGCATGAACCCCCAATCTCTCCACTCTCTCCTCTCGAGCCATAGGCCCAAAACTTCCATTCACTGTAGCATTTGCCACTGGTTGTCCTTTGCAGAGCCTTCAATCAGCTCACTTTGTTGAGTTCTTAGGTAAGTACCAATTCTTTGTCTACAACATGTCATTTCGTAACACTCCAAACTTTTGATTAAAAAAAGCTTCAAACTTTGAGGTTTCTATTTTTTAGAAGGAAAACTAGGGTTAGATCTGAAAGTGGGCCTTTGAGCCCGTACTCATCGTTGATGTTTAATTATTTGGTGCCTAATAACCCCCAGCTTAAAGAGGATTAATTTTTGAAGAATTACAAACCCAACCAGTTAGATTAAATTGAGTGTTGTAGGCCCATCAAGTTTTTAAAAGCCCATTGATGGTTACAAGACGAATTGAGCTTCATATTTTAATTAGGCTCAATAATTATTTAGCTTGTGTTGGATGATTAATGGATAAATTTATCCATAGTCCCAAGAGTGTGTTTAGTAGCAGAAGAAAATTCTAAGTCTACGTTTGGATGCTGAGGTGATATCAGATAATTTGAGTTGATATGTGAATAGTTGGATTTTGAGGGTCCCATTAAGATATGTTTGAATGTAAATAGGTTGAGATATGTGTTTACATGTATGAAGCAGGTTGAGATGGGTTTTAACTTTTTATGAGAGGTTGAAAAAGTAGTGGTTCCCATCAATGATGAGTTTGAAATGGGGTTGAGGTGATTTCATTTACCAAACACAGCCTAAAATTCTCAGACCTAGCCCAAAACTTCCACCCGAGCACTATGATGTTTGAATAACACTAACTTCACCTGCATGCCCCCACTGTCTAAATCTCCAAAGGCTAGTTTACTCTCAAAATGTACTTCACCCAAGCCCTTTCTCTCTTACCTTATCCACTAAAACTCTACAACACTCCCACACATGACAGAAGGCCACCTTCCCCCAAATTATAAAGCCATGCAAGTAAGCCCATCTTCCTCTCCCACTAGAACTCTTTTGTTAACATGCTTACCACTTCAACCGGTTCAACATCATCTATAAGAATCAATCTATGTTCCTCAAATGTTTCGTCCTATTCCTACCAATAAATGACTAGAAGTGTGGGAGTCCTCTATACGACGGTAATCCTCTCCCACTTTGATTGAACTTCTACAATTTTACCTCTCAAACCCTCCACGTGCACTGAAATGCACTAATGAACTCACAAGGAGTTCTAGTCTCCCATGGCAATCTTTAAAGCAAAGGACCAACTTCAACTTCATATATATATATATATATATATTTCATGCTCAAAAACCAGCCAACCCTCTCTTTTTTTTCCTAACTCCGCGAGTTTATCTCTCAAGCTCCTCTCCACACACATGGCATCAAAAGTCTCTTTGCTCCAAGAATTTGCTTCACTCATGGCAAGTCCCATCTCCTCTATAAAGTATATCCAAATAGCAGAGCGCCACATATCTTTCTCCACACTAGAAAGAAGTGCACCAAACCAGCCCAGCTTATGCCACAGTAGCAACACCGTGAGCCTCCCTCAAGCCATGGCCAGACAGCTATGCCACCAAGTTAAAAACCAATGCATCAGTCACCAAACTGAAAAGGAGCTGTCCCACGAAGCCCCCAGCCCCTGCAACGGAAGTCTCAGAACCAGCTCTACAAATGTTTGAGCCTCCTTGTCAACTGAAGCTTAGCCTGCACACCACAAATGCACAACCAGTTGCACCAAACCCCAACACATTAAACCTGTCTAAAAACAAACTCTCTGCCACGATGGTGTCAAACCAATGAAGCCAGCATTGTAACTCCCCTCTGTATTCTCCCCACTAAATCAGAGAAAAACCAAGACCCTTTGTTCCCTTACATAGACTGTTGCAGCACCAATAAAAATATCCACCAGTCGCCCAGCAACTCCACTGCAGCTCCTCCAGCCATTCCTGTTGGTAACTCTCTCTCTCTAAGTGCACAACATACACTCCCTATAACTCTTGGCAGAGCCCTCCCCTCCCACTAAAGCACTTGACCTGTTAATAAGGAGCTGATTTTGTGTCACAAACTATGTGTCAAATATTAGTGTTTAAGGCCACGAGTTGACGGTTATGGGCACCATTTTGGACAAATCATATGTATTACAAGGTGATAATTGCTATGTGATTATGAGGATGGATGTGTTATAGGTTATGGGGTCTTGGGCATGAAAGTAGTATGGAGTTTACGAGTTGGAAGTCACATGTAGGCTCGTTAAGGAAAAATTGTGGTCTCATAATAGATGGTGTATGAGATTATAAATTGACATGATATTATGTTTTTATTGACTAGGCGATTGTCAATGGGTTAATTATTGGACCAGGTTGCTAGGTAAGTAATATGATCACACACTTCATCACGCATGTTTTCTAAATTATGTAAGTAATATGATCACACCCTTCATGAACAACCTTTGTCATGCATGTTTTGTAAATTATGTAAGTAGAATGATCATACTCTTCATTATCACACATGTTTCCTAAGTTATGTACTTCATTATCGCACATGTTTCCTAAGTTGTATAAGTAATAAGATCATGCCAATTGGACATGCATATGTTATGATATTATGTGAGCAATTATGATAATGTCTTTCAAATTGCATATATTTTAAAAGCAATCATATACATGTTTTATAAGCGAAAAGCTCATTACTGATGTCATGGTTTACAAAGTATTATTGTGTGTACAAGCCTATTCATTGATATCCTCTTTTACATACCCTGTAATTATAAAAGTACATGAATGTGAATGGATTTGACTACATGAGTGATGTTATTATTATTATTGACTGAATGATTGACTGATGACTGACGATTGATGATGGATAAATAATAAACATGGAAGGATTATGGTACTAAAGGTTAAGGGGTGGATGGCAATGCCAATAGCTCGTTAGCGGTGCAGCTAATGACAACCATTTCTTTTAATGGTTTAACGGGATCTCACTCAAGGCCTAGCAGTGGAATCATGATCGTCGAGATTGCCAACCCTAGCACAAAAGGGCAATTGTGTGTGATGGCAGATATAAATGTTATGACAGATAAAAACAAATAAAACGGATATGATGTGATGAAATGGATGTGAATGAATTTTTGAATGTTTATGTTTTAAGCATGATGTTTTAAAAGAAAAACATACATAAAATATACTATTTTTACTACATGATGTATTGCTTATTGAGTATTCAACTCACTTTTTTTTTTTTTCTAGCCATCCCAACTGAGGATTACTATGAGGATAGCGCTGCAGGACGGGGCTTGGCTTAGGCAGGCGAGGCAAAGGTATAGACAGTTCATGAGGATGTTTCGTTTTATGTTTTCAATATTTCTATTATTTTTTATAAGCACATAAAACTTGAATGATTTTTTTACTTATCAAAAATAAATACATGCTTATGCAAACTCTTTTTATTTTAGTACTTTTAATAAAATATGTTTAATATGAATTTATAAATCTCTTATATCAGGCTTCTAAGTAAAGTTTTTAAACGTTAATAGCATTTTGGGTCCCCTTGATTTCTAGAAATGGCATTTCTTAACCCTAGGGGGATGATGGGTGCTACACTTTCTTCAGTTTCATCTCTCCATTGATCGCTTTGTAATGTTTTGTGGTTTTTTTTTTTTTTTTTGTAATTATTTAATCGGCTAATCTCTAAATTGTCTGTTTTCTCTCCTCTTTCAATCACACATGGACTTCTAAAAGTGGGCTTTCATGTTGCTATAACACCAAGTGGCAGTGGTCCTACTCTTTTTTTTCATCGGAGATGGAGGAAAACATTAGTCCTTTAGTACCTTCATCTATGAATACCCAAAACTCTACACCATCCCTAACACCAAAGGCAAAAGGAGCACCACCAACCCCCCCC